>VDFB02039664.1:0-36156 GCA_007258455.2 Sequoia sempervirens | reverse complement strand
AAGATCCAACATTTGCAGGTTTTTCCCCTCATTGGAGTTTCCTGGGTAATTTTGTGTTATTGTCTTTTTGTAATTGGCTTCTTGTTATTTTTGCTTCCATTGTTATTAGTTGTTAATTAACCCAGTTGTATTAAATGTTATAAATCAGATATTTGATTATATTATGTGAATTTATTGAACAATTAATCTGTTGTTGGGTTATAGAAATTAACACTAACAAGTTCTTGTTCTCAATCTTTGCTTTCCTTTTTTTTCAGGAAAAGAGTTTGGTATAACAAAATATATAAACCCAAAAGACCATCAGAAACATGTTCAAGAGGTTTGTTTAGCTCATGTTTAGCTCTGTTTTAATGGCACACTATATGGCCTTACTCAATTTTCATAGTATAATTTTATAATCTAATCTTTTACGCTTTTCGACTGTAGTGTTGTATGGGTTGTTTGGATCTTGTTCTTTTGCTATATTTAAATGCAAAAGTATTGATGAATTTCCCCTTTTTAATTCAGGTAATTGCAGAAAGAACTGATGGAGGAGCAGACTACAGTGTGGAATGCACTGGGAATATCAATGCAATGATCCAGGCGTTTGAATGTGTTCATGATGTATATACTCCTCCCATTTATTATGAAAATGCTCTCTTTCCATTAAAAGAGAACAGTATTGTGACTATTTAAATTCTTTGTTTTGCATATGCTTAAATGCTGCACTGACTAACTTGAATTAATCTTTGTGTTTGATTTAAGGGGTGGGGCGTGGCAGTTTTAGTAGGAGTGCCTCATTCAAAAGCATCTTTCACAATTAGTCCTATCAACTTCCTCAATGAGAAAACATTAAAAGGAACATTCTTTGGGAACTATAAGCCCAAGTCAGATCTGCCAGGCCTAGTGGAAAAGTATCTGAGCAAGGTACAAATCTATTTACTCCCTTGTGATTTTATACAATTTTCTATTATGAAGTTTACAAACGCCATTTTATATGATTAAAGATTTGAATTTTCTTTAAGATAAATCCATGACTCCGACTGGAAATCAATAGAATCAGAAAAAATTGAATTAATTATGTCATGATTTTTTACGTTCACCTGTTTCTAATGCTTATACACTGGTTTTCCTTGCAGGAGCTTGAGCTGGAGAAGTTCATTACTCACGAAATCTCCTTTGCTGAGATCAACAAGGCGTTTGAATACATGATGCAAGGAGAGAGCCTGAGATGTGTAATTAAACTGGAAAACTAGATCGTGAAGGAGATTTAAGAAGTTGGGAAGGTTTTCGACAGATGTCAATCGTTGGAAGACATTGGAGGCTTTTTGCAGATGACAGTAAAAGTAAAATAAAACCAGCTAGAGTGATTTGAGTTTATTGTATAGGATTTAAATAAAACCTGGCATCATTAGGTGCAAAAGTGAGTTAAAACATGTAAATAAAATATTAGAATTTTATTTCTCTGTCATCAAGAATGTTTTTTTAAATTAAATTACTTATGTTTAATGTATTTGAGCATGAATTTCAGAGCACTAAAGAAAACAAACAAAGCATTAAATTATGTATTCTAAACTAAAATGCAAAGTTTAAATTGACTTTGATTATCCTCTTCTTGATGATGAACCACTATGTGTGGTCTGAAACGTCGATTCAAGATAACATACACAGTATAATTCAGAAGTAGTTGCTACTGTGATTTTACTTTGTTCTACATGATAGATTGTAGATGCTCGGACAATTGTGTAATATTTTTTCAATATGTACCTAAGAGTGATTGATGGTTGATTTAATTGATTTCATAATTTCCCTAAAATGATATGATTGATTGGATCAATTTAATTGATTTTGTGATGGATCTTTATGAAGAGTAGAGAATAGATTAGTAAGGATGAATGGTTCAGATTAACTCACTTGATTAGGAAACTTGCATGCAATTTTGAGTTTTTATTTAAAACTAATCTACTTTTATTTCAAAATTGTTTTGATTGACTTTTGATTTATTTGATTTTGGAATGTGCAACGATAAAGTAAAGATTTGATGAGGGGAAAAGTTTAAATTTTGGCAATGAGTTAAATTATAGAATGATGAAAAAATAATTAATTAGTTATTTATTTAATTATGTATGTATAGATTTAATGAAAGTTAATTAATTTATAGAATGATGAAAAAATAATTAATTAGTTATTTATTTAATTATGTATGTATAGATTTAATGAAAATTTTAATTAATTATGAGATCAAATTGTATCAATTAGTTAATGAGTATAATAATTAATTGATGTGATGGTGTTAGAGCAAATTAGATAGGATAAACTAATGTGTGGAATAATGATGGAAGATTGCAAAATTAGGGTGTCTAAATTTGTCCCTCTTTAGAAATGTCTTATAACTGAAAGAAGCAACAATTTATCAAAGAAAGTAGAAAAAAAAGACAAACAATGGATGCATAATGATGTTTGAAGTGACATAATGGCTAGAGAGAAGCCCTCTTGAGAGGTCATTTGGGGATGAAAGACATGAGTGAATGCTCACAATGAGAAGAGGGATATGAAATGTGATAATTTGAGCTAGAATGGATGGGTTGAAATAGAAGGCAATGGGCGTGAGTGGCAATAAATATTATTTTTGGGTAGTTATTTAGAATAAATGTTTAGGAATGAATGGATATGAATGTTGATGAGGTGATGGTAAATGTTGTTGATCTTACACTAAATTTTGAATGTTTAAGCAACCTAATATTTGTTATCGCATATGGCAATGAAGACGAGGGAAATGAGATGAACACCACAAGGAAATAAAAAAAATAAAGATTGATACAAACTAAATGAAATATTTTACCTTGTTCCCCTTGCTACTTTGATTGAATTGTAATAGAGTGCACCCAATATTCTAATTGATGTGTTCAATATGATTATGGATGGTGGAGTGTGGTTTTTTCGTAAAGAAATAGCATGACTTTAGGAATTGGATGAGGGATCAAATGGATGACATGATGATAGCATAAGATTAGATGATATCAAAATGGAATGGGAGATCTTCAATTTATAATTTTCCAAGAGGAAAATAGAGGGTCAAGATGCAAATTGATTAATGGAGGGCTAAGATTTGAAGAAGATGGAGGCATAAATTAAAAAGGTGTAGTCTTGTGACAAGTGTCACAAGAAGGAAGAAAAAGATTAATGTGAAGAAGACATGTCTCGTGAGGTGGAATGGTAGGTATGCTCACATATGTGTGAGCAAGGTGGCATGTGTGGGAGATATGCTTACATATGTGTGAGAAAGGTGACATGTGTGAGAAAGGATTTGGGATAAGTCAAAAAGGTCAAGGGGTGATGTGGAGGCCTAGCACACCTCCATGATAGCATGCTCACACATGTGAGCAAGGTGTGGGATGCTCACAAATGTGGGAGCATGCTCTCTTTGAATCATGCTAAACCTACAAATGGATTAAAATCTAAACCCACCATCATTTGCCAAGCATTTCTATCCTCTTCATACTCCCATGTATGAGCAAGTCACCTTATCCCACTTCGTTATCACACATGTTAGAGCATTTGAGAGATGAGGTGGAGGCCAAAGATGTGTCCAAGATGACATGTTTAAACATGTGTGACCAAGGAGTGGGATACAGTGGCGTTCTCATACACAAGGGAGCATGAGGAGGATAGTGACACATGACAAATGATGGTGGCTTTATATTCTTGTCGATGTGAGTGGATTTAATGACCATGATTAAAAGGACAAGGATAAATGATGATGTGGATATAAATATTAGAAGAAATTGTAATAGTGATGATTAGCTTGAAGATCAATTATTTAAGTAGGTATTAATTGATTTAGTTGGAGGATTTAATGACTAAGGTTAATTAATTTAATTAATCAACTTCAAAGAAGAATTAATTAATGGTGAATAGTGAAGGAAATTAATTAAATAATAACTTACTTAATTATATGAAAGTTAGTTTATTGAATTGGTGATAAATTTGGTGTGTTTATAAACAAGATGCACTATGGTATAATAAAACTATAAGGGAATAGTTGTAATATGTCTTAAGACTAACACAAATGCACTTAAAACAAATAAACAATTACTACAAAATAATAACAAGGTCACACACAAACTAAAAGAAGAAGAAAACAAAAAGATAACATTTTAATCCTTGATTAGATTAAAACTAACTATATCTATATATGGGTAAAAGCACAAACCCAGGTCACACTTTATAAAGGAATCGGGTAACAAAGAAAAAAATTCTGAACTTCAATCACATAAAAGTGGTCTTTATGTTTTGAATTTCAAAATGGTGTAAACTAATAAAATGTAGAACTTTTGGTGTAGTTTATTCCTGTAATTTTTAAAATTTTAAAAAAAATTAAAATTTTATTATGTTTTTATCAATTTAAGGACAAATTTTGGAATGCTGAAAATTTCATAAAAGAGTGACTTCACGGACCGTCAAGAAATAAAATGAAAAAAACTTCATTTCTCCTTTTTTTTTTTCCAAATAGGTAATTTCAATATCCTGTGCATGGAAAAAAAAATCACATTTTGATGTATATTTTTCCCGTAATAACGTTCTAAAGTCAAACATGTCAGAATTTGACAGTTTTGACGGACCGTCAACTAATTTCAAAATTTTCAATCATTTTAAAAAAAAGAAATATACCCTTTTGAAGTAGACTTTCTCCTCTTATGCCTCATATAATATTTAAAATATTTTAATAAATTTTACTATCATTTTTTTAATATCAAATCAGCCTCTTTTTTAATTTTTAAAACCTACTTGCATTATTTTAATAATAAAAGATATCAAAACTAATCAAAATATTATAAAAATTCTATATTTGGATTCTACACTTCAAGCTCTACAAAAGGGTATTTTTATTTTTTGCAAAAACATCAATCTGACTAGAGAAATACTCTGCCAAAAATGAATGTTTCAGAAAAATTTGAAAAATGATGAGTAAGCTGCCATGTAGGATGCCAACTAGCATTTTCGGCCGACCAGTTTTCGGCCGACTAGGTTTCGGCCGAAACCCTATCGGCCGGTAACGGGTCGGCCGAAAAGTAATCGCTCGAAAACTTATCGGTCGATAACTACTCGGCCGAAAATTAATGATATAAAACAAAGTTGTTTTTTTCCCAATTTATCAAATTAAAAAAATTAGAAAATAACAAATATTTCAAAAAAATTTCAACTATTTTCAATTAAAAAAGCTTTATTTCAACATTTTGGAAGGCAATTTACAAGACGTATTTCGACGAAAAAAAAGGCATTTGGAGAAGAGGAGAAATATTTTTAAGGTGTGTTGATCTTTAATTTATTTAATTGATTATGTTTTTTTATTGAAAATGCATTTGAAGTTTGTTTTCACTTTTTCTTTATTAAAATATTAACATCAAATAAATATATGTAGAAATATATTCATTATTCAATTAAAAATATTTTATGTTTTGCATCTAGTTACAAGTTTTTTAAAATATTTATGCTATATTACATGTACATGTTTCATGGAAAGCTTATGTGTGTACAAATTTCTATGTAGGCAATCATTCAAATTTGAGTGTAATTTGTGATGGCAAATCGAAGGACTAGATCGAGGAAGTATGAACGAACACGAGTAAGACAAAGAAAGAGAAAAGCGGATGAAGGAACATCTACTGAACAACAACCCATGGAAAATATTGATGATCAAGGTGACGTACAGGTACAAGAACAAACTGAACCTAATACTAATATAAATGTTTTGGACTATGGTATGGAAAATTTGATGGAGATGGATGAAGATTCTCTTTTCAATAATATTTCATCTGAAGATATGTTATCTGAAAGCACATTGAAATTACACTCTAAAAAAATATGGGATGAATTTTTTGAAGAGAAATCTTTAATTGGAAGAGCACAGTTAATTGCAAAGTTATTTAGACGAAAAGAAATGACCCCTATTTTGGAGTTGTTAGGGGTTGATAATAGGAAAAAGTCATCAGATTTAAAACAAACAATTGTTGAAAACCTGCAAGAAGCATTAAAATGTATTGAAAAGAAGAGTCGGTCTAGTGATTTAAGTGCTGCACGTAGAGCGTTGATGACTGTAATTTCTAGTAAGAAATTATCATATAGAAGACAAGTTCAAGCAATTTCTGAATTACTAAATGTTTCTAGGAGAACTGTTCAAAGATATATTGAAAAGAGAGATGAAATAGATGGAAAATTGAGAAAAATTGGGTAAATATTTGTAGGGTTCCTCGAAAAGATAGAATTTCAGAAGATGTAAAGAAACAAGTTGTTGAATATTGGACCACCCACTCTCGTGTTTCTTCCAATAGAAGGGATACTATACAAATAATAGGTGATGATGGTACAAAAATTTCTCATCCAAAACATTTTATAGATACAACACAAAGTGAACTTTTTGAAGCATTTAAACAAGAATTTTTAAATGTGAAGATTTGTCAAAGGATGTTTGAAACACTACGACCATCATTTGTACGTATAAATAAAGTACGTGAAACTTGTTGTTGTCGAAATCATGTTGAATTTGATCTACACCTACAATCATATAGAAAAGTTATGGCAACAATTGATCAAAATTTAGCCATCCCTGGAAGCACAACACAATTTGTGAAGTCTCTTCTATGTGAAAAATCAGAAAATTCGGATGAATTCAACGTTCAGTGTATAAAAAATGTATGTAATGATTGTGGAGATTTGAAGAATCTTTTACATGTTGACAATAATGAAATGCAAGTTACTTGGAAGAGATTTGAATATGAGACATACTTAACGAAGTCAGGAGTTGAGGCCAAAAAAATTGTTCTCAAAGAGAGTGGATTGCCTTACAATGAATTCATGAGTAAATTTCGCAATATCATATATCCACATATCCAACATTGTCATGGTGCAAGATGGCAATCTAAGCAATTTCGTTATTCAAAGAATTGTTTTCCACCAGGTTGTATTCTCTCTATTGTAGATTTCTCTGAGAACTATACATTTAGTCCTCAAACTAAGATTCAAAGTCAATATTATCATTCAGAGCAAGTTGCAATCTTCGTGCAAGTTTGCTACAGGCATGCAGAGTTAGCGGTCGATGGAATACAAAGTAGCAAAGATGATAGAATTATCATCAAAGAGGTTCACTTTTATATCAGTGATGATACGAATCATGATAGAAGCTATGTAGCTCATTGTTTCAAAATGTTTTTTGAAGACCTAAGACGACGTGGCATAAATCAAGAACAACATTGGATATGGTCTGATGGATGTGCTGGTAAGTACATTGGTTTTTAAATTATTTTTAATTAATTTATATTTACTTTTAAAACTTTGAGACTTAAATTGTTTTTTGAAGATAATTCAAGGTTTTCAAGTGTTTAATTATTTGTAACTTCACAGGACAATTTAAGTCTGCAAAAGCCTTTGTTTGGTTATGTAGTCAACATGCTAGACGCAACACCAAATTTTTGTGGAATTTTTATGAGAGTGGACATGGAAAAGGAGAGCACGATGGAGCAGGAGCATGTGTGAAGCGTGCACTTCGTCAACATGAACTTGCTGGTATGTCCAATTTAGCTTCATACTTTTTAAAAGATTAGATATGTATATATATATTTAATTTAACTAAATTAAATTTTCTTTTAAGTTCTTTGAAAGTAATAGGTGACAAATTGTGCCAACTTGTCTGTAACTTGTAGGTAATGCCATACGGAATGCAAACGAAATTGTTGAATGGTGCAAAAGTCATTTTTCTGCTCGCGACTCAACATACAACACACGGTATTTTTGGGAAGTTACAGGTATGTATGTCTAGTCAAAATTTGTTTTAAAAATTTGAATTTCAAAGTTCAAGTACATACATGATTTCAAATTGAATTTTCAAGTTTGAATTTAAACAGATATTGATCGATCAAATCCTTATAATTGTCAAGCAATTCATGGTATTAGAAATCTACATCAAATCATGACAACGGGGAGTAGTAGGCCTTATGCAATGAATGTGAGAGAAAAATCATGTTTTTGTATTGATTGCATTGAGGACAATGCAAATATTGATCAATGTGAGAATATTAGAGATGGGTATGTTTCACAATGGGAAATGAAACAATTAATATCAATGCCTCCTTTTGTTGAAGATGACAATGTTGATGTCTATGATCCACTATATTCAGCTGATTACGAACGTGTATCTGATTTAGTTGTTATAGGTATGTCCAAATTGATTAATTTAGTTAAAATCAAGATTTAAATATATATATATATATATTCTATGTTTAAGTAAGTTTCAAATATAAAATATAAATTTTTACAACTTTTAAATGTATAATTTACTTAAATATGTAAATATGTGGTGTGTGTACAGGAGATATTTTCGCTATAGTTGCAGATCCTGAAAATGTGGAAGGTGTAGATTACTATCTACTAAGATGTACACAACCAAAAAGCAAATTGTTCGAATCGATGACAGATGGTGATGGACAAGAGTATCCCATTGGATCAGTCGTTATTGAAGGCACATATTATCAACAAATAAAGATAGATAAAAATGGTATTATATTTGTTGATTATAGGCTAGGACAAAAGGTTCTACATTACAGTCACTTAGTTTTGGCAACAAAAATAAATTTAGAAACTTTACCTAAAAGAGGACGTGCCAAACAAAAGTGGAGGTTGCCTATTGAAGATCATGAGAAGATTTTAGAGATAATTAAAGATAGAGAGGATCCAGATTTTATGTACCAGGAGCTTTAAGTTGTTTTTTGGATACATGTGTACACATTTATGACTCCAAATCTAGATAATTTATATATTTGTATTGATTGGACATGTGACATGATTTAGAATGGTTTTTTTTTAGAATGTGACATGTATATGTTAGATCATATATATGCTTGATCTACAAAACCCAGTGACTTTAAAAATGTTTTAATTTACATTTTGCCTAAATTCCTTTAAATCATCTAAATTTCCAATTGCATTTTTACATGTTGGACATGGTTCATTCTTTTAAACCTTCACTCTTGAGAATCTCTCTAGAAATTCCTTTATATCATCTCTCTAGATTCCTTGATTGTAAATTTTTATGTTTGACACATGGAATTGTTAAACTCACTTTCAAATCTTTGAATTTAAATATTTGTTCAACTCCACCTATATACATGTTCCAATTTTGCATTTAAATTTATTTATGTTCCATGGAATTCTTAAGTTCACATTCAAATCTTTCATTTCATTTGAACATTCAACTCCACAAACTTGTATAAAATTATCTAGTTGATTTGGTGTTTTCAAGTGGTGAAGAATCTAGACATAAATGTTGTCTCTAGTTTTCTTTATTTTTTATACATTACTAATGCACGACATTCAATAATTTTACATGATCATTTGGATTTTCATGTATCCATCTCAACCATACATCCAAATTTACTTAAGAATATTAGCTCCTATCTTTTAAGTATAGAACTAAATTATTTATCCATTTTGTTAATGTTAGATTGTATCCAGGTTCTCTTGGTTTGTCCTTTCTTGTTCACCTTAAGGTGCATTGGAATATATGAACATTGTAGTGAATCATAGTGATATCTTCCAAGTCATATCTAATTCCCAAATATAGAAATTCCATATCCTATTGGCATCAATTTAGCTTTGTTTACCATGTATAGCTTGAGACCATGAGCTACCTACATCTTCCAAGTCATATCTAATTCCCAAATGTAGAAATTCCATATCCTATTATCATCAACAACAAGTTCTAATTGTTTACCATATCCTATTATTATCTTCCAAGTCATATCTAATTCCCAAATGTAGAAATTCCATATCCTATTGGCATCAATTTAGCTTTGTTTACCATGTATAGCTTGAGACCATGAGCTACCTACATCTTCCAAGTCATATCTAATTCCCAAATGTAGAAATTCCATATCCTATTATCATCAACAACAAGTTCTAATTGTTTTAGAGGTGGATCTAGAAGAAGTTTATCTCTCTAGGAGACATGCCACCATCTATAACACCAAAAATACTATTTGAAGCTTCATTATATATTATAGCTTATTTATTTATTTTTAAAATATTTCAATCAATCACTAGAAAATTATAAATTTATTAATATGAGTAACCTTGTGTTGTCATTTATTGATTAAAAGATGAATCTTTGTTTTGTTCTAATATACATGAACTTTTCTTTCTTTGATAAAATAGATTTTATTTAGTAAATATTTTTATAAAATCCTTTTATCCCAACACAATACACTCATTTAAATATTTATTTTTAATTCAAAACTCATATATGAGAGATTATATATATTTCCTTCTCCAAGACCAAGATGCTAATACACTAGTAACATCTACAAAAATATAAGGTTTCTATATTAGAACCCAATTTGAATTATCAAGCTATTTATAGCTTTTTTTTGTGATTTCATAGTCCAACCTTAAAAAATAAGGATGTAATCTCTATTCCTCTCATCTTTAGTACTTTATTTATATATAAAATATTTTTATGCCTATAAAATGTAACTTTTAGTATATTTCTCTAGGAATGAACATAACTTCATTAGTCTTGTAATTTGGTCCATCTTTCCAGTACAATTAAATATGAATTGATCAATTTTTAATTTATATATAGAATTGTCATCCAAGAGATCTACTTGATCAATTTTTAATTTATATAGAATTGTCATCAATTTTTAATTTAATAATAAATGTGCATGTCTTTCAAGATTTAAATATATATATCAATTTCTAATTACATATATATAAATGTTCCACATGGAATTCTTAAACTTTCAAAACTAGAAATTTGATTTCATTTACATTCAACTCCACGAATAGCTTGCATGCTTTATTTGAATTATATGGTTCATTCTTAAGTATAGCTCATCATCTAGTTCAAGAATTCTTTGCATGCACATTCAAATGAACATGTGTATTAGATTATATGGAATTAGAAATTAGGTTAATGTAGAGCGTGATATATGCACAATTTAAATGTATAAATAACTTTTACTGACTTTAAAAATGAACATTTAGAGCTTTAAAGAATTCAATCTAACTATCATCTATTTCCGATTGCATTTTTATGTTCTACTTTAAAACATGTATAGCATTAATCTCAAGCATATATGCATTCAATTTTTTCTATTTCTTGACCTATTTATTAAAGACAAATTCATTTTAACTATTTATTTAAATTAATTACATGTACATGTCCATCTTTTTAAATTTACAAATAGCAACCATTAGATAGTGGAGTGGACAACATTTTGATTTCACAATGTATTTAGTTATCTATATATGTACAAGAAGTGCATTTGAACAAGTTACCATAATTTAAATTTAAATAAAGGTACTTATAGATGTAATGTAAGTGAGTTCATCAAACCATAATAATGCACGTATATAACAAACCTCTAAGATTCAAACCATAAAACATAATTGTATGAATGTGACATGTAAATTATAACAAGTATATATATGTGTACCATAAAACATAAGTATGTAACACGTCCAAATGTTCAATACATAAATCATAAAAAGTGTCCCCAACATATAATAAAATGATCTCAGACATGTAATACTATAAAACAAATCTCAAAGAGAGGGATGTCTGGTATGAATAGAATCATCAAATCTATGGCTCGATCTCTCCCTCGACCTCTCCCTCGATCCATGGACCGATCGCTCTGCTGATCCAAGATGTGTGGATCCATGTCCCGATCCAATATCTCCCGATCTGTGTCCTGAGCCTCGTCCCAACCCCTGCATGTGTTCAAGTACACATATATGTAAAATTATCTAAAAATTTTACAATGTACTTGAGTTCAATGTGTTCAAACTTAAAACATCAAGTAATTAGTTTTTTAAAATTAAATTTAAATGTACCTCATCTGCATACTGCATGGGATCGCCATCATGCTCCAAATTTCCAAAGTCTGGGAATTCACCATACTGCTTAAAATTTTCAAGTACACAATTTCAATCAGGAGTTAAACCCCTAGAAGTTTTTAAAATGCATTACATAAATTTTTAGAACACAATTTTAAAAATATATACATGTATTTAAATTATAAATTGAAAGTACCTGTTGTGCCTGCTTGAAAGCTCTACCAATGTCACTAAGATCACGAGAATGTAAAGACATCGTAGGGGGCCCTGTAGCATGTACAGTATCAGTAGCAAAAAGAAGTCGACTATATGTCCCATGGACAGGATCAGGTGTCGCAGTAGCCTCAACGTGACCTGTAACATCCTGATGACCACCTGGGCAAGCTAAAGGATCAACAGAAACATGATGTGCACGGGATTCTGTAGGCTGATGTGGAATATCCTGAGCTGCATTTGCCACATTGTGGCTCATATCTGTATGAGGATATCGTTGTCTAATAAATTCTGGTACCCTGTCAAGAGCAATCCCATGGTCCTCACTGATAACCTGATATGCTGCTAGTAAATCCAAAATTGAGAGTCTACATGTATTACGCAGAGTCGTGTGGGTCATATGCTCGACATCTGCAAGAGTAGGTAGATCGGCACTAATAAATGGATCATACGATGCAGATGTAGCCTCAGTGGGAGGAAGGTTGATCCGTGGGCGTAATAAATATCTACCAACTCGATCAGATGAAATCTGATCAATCTGCGTCGTAATAGAGGCAATGTTTTCAAAAATCTGACTCTGAGTGGACCCTGTTGCTGCCTCCCCTGCTGCTGCCAATTCCAAACGTTTTGGTAAAACCAAAAGGTTTGGGCCAACTAATGCCCTCTTGTCCACAGGCGGTGGCAAATTTGAAGGTCTAAACTGTGGTTTGTCATAAAAATGGCCTTTACCTTGGCCAGCATGCTCAGGATAAGATGTGTAGTCCACCTCTATATGTAAATGAAATTCTGCATATAACTGTTTGACAAAATACAATGGCAGCTCATCATTGTGAGGCCATCTATGATGTGCTGCCAACCATCTAGGGTATATGAATGGCGCAACAAGAGGATCTTCACACCTCGTAACCATATATCCTCTAATTTTATTTTTTCCTCTATAAAATGGGAACATGGATAACACATTTTCACCTGAAACTAATTTGGCAACTTCTTTATGTTTCACTGTGCCAGTAACACTCCTAGCAAGAGAAAAATAAAACTGTTCAATGCTGATTTCATCATAAGGATTGTATGATCGAATTGTCTCAATCATCTTCATAATCTCTTGTCTAATAGTGACTAATCTATCTCGATTAGCCAAATTGGGGGAGTTGTGAATTGTTTGCTCTAAACATTTTAGAGCATTGTCCAATCTAACAATACTATCCTGAAATATATTTGATCTAGTTTGAGCTTCTCGCTCAGAACGAGGGGAATGATGAGATCCCTCATCGGCCATGATATATATAAATAGATAGAGATCTGCATATCATTAAAACAAAATTACATAATGAACTACACAAATTTAAATTGAAATTTTTTCAAAACTAAAAAAAATATATATATTTAAATTAAAGGTAAAATTTTCAAGTTTCAAAACTAGAAAACAATTTTGAATTTAAATGTATCTAATGAGATCTAGTTCAAACTTTATATCTATCGAGCTATGTGAACCTATTAAATCATAGGCATGCATGTAATATTCAACCAAGAGTAAATATGTAAAAAAAATATTTATCCTTTCAACCACTCTATACTAAAATTTTGATCAAAATAAAAAAATACTCTTCATTACAATTGGTCATATATGATCTAGCCTTTCTTTGTAATCAATTATTTTTTAAATCAAACACTAGAAATTATAAAAAGGTTAACATTTCCTTAATTTTTCGATCTAACTTAAAACATATTAAAGTAATAAAGTTAAAATTTAATTTAATAGTGTGTGTATGTATGTATATGTATATATACATATATGTGTATGTGTATGTGTATGTATGTACATGTATTATATATGTATGTGTATGTGTGCATGTACATGCATATATATGTGTATGTGTGTATGTACACATGTATATACTCAAGTACATACATACATACATACATACACACATACACATATATATGCATATACATACATACATACATACACATATGTATATATATAATGCATGTACATGCATACGCACATACACATATGTACATATATATAATACATGTACATACATACACACATACACATATATGTGCATGTACATATGTATATGCATATACATATATACATGCATATACATACATACATACATATATATATATATATGCATATACATACATACATACATACACACATGTACACACATGCATACATACATGTATGCACACATATACACACACACACATACACATATATACATGCATGTACATACATATGTATACATACACACATGTACACATGTATATATAATACATCTACATGCATACGCACATACACATATATGTACATGTATGTATATGTACATGCACATATATGTGTATGTGCATATGCATGTAGATCTGTATTATATATACATATGTATACATACACACATGTACACATATGTATATATAATACATCTACATGCATACGCACATACACATATATGTGCATGTACATAACTTATCAAAGGCGCTTTATTTGGGAGATAAGTTTAGCATTTTATTTAAGAGATTAGTTCATATGGAATGTAGATTTAAAATTCATTTACAAGTATAGGAGGTATTGGAAAGCAACATATCTAAGGTGTACAACCCATGGACCAAAGGAAGTCAATTGAATCAAAGTGGTTTGAGACTGAAATGCTTTAAGAAACACTGAACCTTATCCATGGAACAAAAGTCCTTCTAAATTGTTCTCCCTTATTTAAGTGTTCCTCTCAATTTTGAAGGATTTGAGTGATCAAAAGAACTCACTAATATTTCACTAATATTTCCCTTCTTGATCGAATATTCCCATGTACCTCAAGGGGTAAAAGAATGTTCCTTCTCAAGATAGTTTTTCTTCAATATATAACTTTTTATCAAAATCTAATAAACATGCTATGGGAATGGCTGTCTCTCTGTAAGATAGTTTTCATGCTAGTTTTAAATTGTAACATAGTTTTCTGGATTTAACTTTGAAAGATGTCAAATCCATACTTTGTAACCACATTGGTCAAAACTCAAATCCAACAAATAGTTGGCATTAGCTTTTCACATTCATTGTAGTATTAGAAATATAGCTTCTGAAATTAAACTGTGTATGTTTTTTGTATCGATATTTCAAATTAGATTGCAGAAATAGACTTAGAAAGAGGGGCAGGGGGAGAAATAGAGTTAATTCTAGAAGCTATATTTCCAAACCCACTCATTTTTGAGAAAATTATATTTAGAACACAGATCAGTGTTAACACTGTTAACAGATCTTTTACAGGTGATTAAGATTTTGACAATGATTAAGATTAAGACTTAGAAAGAGGGGCAGGTCTAGAAATAGAGTTAATTCTAGAAGCTATATTTCCAAACCAACTCATTTTTGAGAAAATTATATTTAGAACACAGATCAGTGTTAACACTGTTAACAGATCTTTTACAGGTGTTACCTTTGAAATCTGATATAATATAAAAGTATGAAGGAAACCCCTACAGGAGAGAGGAGACATGATATACAAAGGACATAAGTATGTCCTATCAACATGTAAATGAAACAAATGAAACATAGGAGTAATTGAATGCATAACACTATCAATGGAAAAGAAATGATTTCTATAAGCAAATATATATATTGTATTTTGATGAAAAATCCATTACCACAAGTGAGTCTAAAAGGAATGCATTGTGAATCTAAAGCATGCCCAACCATCTTTCTTTGCATAAGGTCTCTTCCATTTGTTTTCCAATACCTCCTAAATAAAATGCTAAACTTATCTCAAAAGCATGCCCAATCACAAATTAAAGCTTGTAAAGAAGGGTATGTTAAGTTTCACTGCCTAGAGGAAGAAATTTCATTGAGCATCATGGCCATAGCTGTCTCAACCATCATGGCCATGACCTGATTTTTCCATTTCAATCAAACCCAAAATGAAATATTGTAAGCTTTGAATACATATGAAATAGAAAAATCTGTTTGGCTTATTTCTGTGTTTAATTTTTTTGCACTTCATTTCTGTTTCCTATCTGCTCTGTTCTATTCTATTTTTGTTTTCTATCCTGTGGTCGATCATGTGGTCATATGCGGGAGAATTTTCCAATTCAATTTTATTGAAAACCGTGGTTCTTATTATACAATTTCAACAAACATCTGTATACTCGGGCTTTTAATTTGAGAGTCTTTTGGAACTCTCATTAATGGTCAACAGATGGAAAATATAACTTTGAATCAATCTGAAAAAATAGAAGTTAACACTCTGACAATGTGTGCTGGGTCGAGAATGCAGTGGTAATGAAAAGGCATAACAACAAGGAAGTATTGTTATATATGTTATAAATATCTTGATAGAAAGGAAAGAGATGGAAGCATTTCAGAATGATTCAGTGCTCAACAAAGATCATCGAGTTCTATGAAAATAGAAGGAGCATTCGAACATTTGAATACTGCAAAAGGTTGAAAGCAACAACATCCATCTTCTTTTAGCATATACAGAGAAATTATCACACATGATTTATGCTGCCACAAATACCATTTCAATTCCTTCCATGTATGAGCTATGCAGATTAACTCAAATGGGTGGCATCCGTTAGAGGGAGGGGTTATGTGCTGATGATTTTTCGAGTCACTATAGTCACAGAAACAAAACTCCAACACCAAAACTAGATCAATATATATGTGATCTTCTAAATAAAAAAATAACAAGAATGAAAAGTTTCAGAGCTTGATATGCACTTAAATCAATGGAGGAAAGTAGATCAGTATCCCATTCTAATGATTTTGTTTGTTGTATGACTGAATTGGATATACAAAGGACACCCCTACAGGAGAGAGGAGACATGATATACAAAGGACATAAGTATGTCCTATCAACATGTAAATGAAACAAATGAAACAAATGAAACAAATGCCCAACCATCTTTCTTTGCATAAGGTCTCTTCCATTTGTTTTCCAATACCTCCTAAATAAAATGCTAAACTTATCTCAAAAGCATGCCCAATCACAAATTAAAGCTTGTAAAGAAGGGTATGTTAAGTTTCACTGCCTAGAGGAAGAAATTTCATTGAGCATCATGGCCATAGTTGTCTCAACCATCATGGCCATGACCTGATTTTTCCATTTCAATCAAACCCTAACAAACGATATATCCCAAATTTCTCACAATAGACAAAAACGAGATGAGAAATCAAACATTCATGTCAATGCCACGAATGGAACCTGTTAAATTGTCGTCCCTGTTGCTAGCGATCGGCCGACAATCTCTCGCCCTCAACACTTTCGCCCGAGTGCTGCAATAGTGGGCCTGGTTTTTTTTTTCGAGATTTTATTAGGCATTTTCGGTCGATAAAGTTCTGATCGATAATGTTTCGGCCGAAACATACTCAGACCGATCAGGTCTCTCTAGATTTCGGCCGAATCTTTTCGACCGATAACTTGAAGCCACCAAGCGCCATGTGGCTGCCCGTTGATTCGGCCGAAACCTTATCGGCCGAAAACTGGTCGGCCGAACTTAAGTCGCCTGAAATAATTTAGTTGGCCAAAACTATGACACAAGTTTGTGCTTTCACCCTTGGGTCATTCCCTCCTTTCGAAGAGGGGAGAAAGGCCTTCTAAAGATTAAAAAAAGTGAAGAAGTACATTTGTAGTTTGATCACCTAGATTGTGTAAAGCACTAGGAGGGAACAAACACAATTCATTTCCTTCACACTCGCATGATTGTTCAATTTTAGATCCAAATTTGAAATGTGTGGGTAATTTTTAGACAACCAATGTCACTAGAATGCTTTTAATTCTCAAGATCATCGAAAGGTGCGAGAGAAGTGCATATGCATTCAAATGACACAAATTGCAAAAAATCTCAAAATTTTTGAAGGCACAAGTTCTTTTTAAACCCAAAGTAAAGATGAATTCTTTTTAGAGCACCAAGCTAAATGTGAGTTTGTCTTGTTCAATTTTAGCCCAAAATCAAAGTCTAGTAAGTTCCTAATGTTCAATTTTAATCCAAATTTGACAAAGCTTGTGTTGTTTGTTAATTTTAAGCCCAAAATTACTTTAGTTGGTCCTAAAATAGAAAATGAAAAGAAGAATTGGAAAGCCTAATCTATTACAAAGAGCATTAAAAAATGCTTTTAGGTCTCCAAATCAATTTTCTTCTCTTTCCTGCAAAGGCGACATTGTATAATGAAGGTGACGCTCTATAACTAACAAATGCAACACTGAAAATGAAGGCAACACTCTGTTGATAAGCAAAGGTGACTCTTTGCAGAGGAAAAAGAGCACATACACGGTGCATAATCAAAGGTGACGCTCTGTCAGAAGTAGAATTTAGATAGAAGATAAAATAGACAAAAGCGACATTGAAGCAAATGTGATGCGACAACAGTGAACAAAGGCAGCATGACATGGCAAAGGCGACACTAGAGGTAAAGGTGATTCTCTGCAAGTAAGCAAATGTGATGTTGCAAGAAAAGATGATGATGTATTAGTTAAACGCGGTGTCGCTCCCCTATAGCTGCAAAAAATGGAAATTTCAAGCAAAATTCATAAACATAAAATGGTTAGCCCTCCTTCTAGAGCCAAAATGTGAACACCAAACCTACAACAAGCTAACACAAGATCAACAAACACTTGTTAAAAATTTTAGAAAGCCAAATATAGTATTCCCTATGAAATTATTAGCCAAATCAAAGAGAAAACATGAAAATGAAAACAAATTAACTAAAGGTAACATGAAATCCAATTGAAATAGTTAAACATTCATCCCATAGGGGGAGTGGTGCTCCTTTGATGTGGAAAGAAGCCCTTTCCCAATCCATTTGATAAGATTTGATGATGTTGATGATCCAAAGTGTGAGATTGACTCCAAATAGTGATGAAACTTAGCTAAAATGATGAAAACAATGAAATGTTATGAGTTGAAATGCCTATAGTAAGAATGCTTGAAGTTGTGGTTCTATATTGTGAAGAGAATGCTTCTATTTATAGAACTCAAGGGTTGAGGAATGAGAGAAATTGGTGAATGTGGGATAAAATGGGATCCAATAGGAATGTGACACTTGTCACAAACCTATTAGGTGAGAGTGGAGCACATTTTGGGAAATGTGTTGAGGAAAGGGGGATGTAAGAGGAATAAATGAGAATGGTTGAGGATTTGAAAGGTTGTAAGAAGAATTTATTGAATGTGGTTGGAGATGTGAGAGGATGTAAGAGGAGTTATTGAAGATGTAAGAGAAGTTATCGAGGATGTGATAGGTTTTTGGAACCTTTGGAGGGAAATTGAATGAGGAGGTGGTTGGGAGGAATATTCCTTTGTGAGGATAAATAGAGGAATTTGTTAATTAAAATAAATGAATTTCATGTGCAACCTAGTTAGTTGATCATGGGTTGATTTAACTCTTGAGGAGTTAAAAGTTGGAGAATTTATTAATGATGATTAGAAAGTGATTTAGGATTAATTAATTCAAAATTAATTGGAATGGGTTAGGGGATTGTGACATTTGATTTGATAGGTTTAATCAAATGAGAGGATTTAGGGAGATTTAAATAAATGATTTTATTTAATTAAATATGATGAACATTAGTTAGAAGAAAGGGTGAATTAATAAAATAAATTTAATTATTTGATTAATAGATGAATTTGTTGATTTTAACTAAATAATGTTGATTATTTAATTAATTGGTTAGTTTGGGGTGATTTAGGAAGAACTGGTTTTATTTAATCAGAATCAGATACATAGTATCAATAAAAAAAAATTAAGTGTCTACAAAGGCCATTATATCTAGGTGGGAGTCCAAGCATAAGCAACAAAAAGGGTGGTGAAAAGACAAGACTAGGCTCTCACTCATGGACACCCTGGTATGACTGATAGGCTCAAGAAGGCAAATGGCCTTCTAGGGAACAATCACAAAGCAAATATTATAGTATGTCTCACTGTCAATGGTGGTTTGGAGTTGGAGGTCGTGAAGCTAATTCTAGGTAGAGAATTCATGGAGGTGAGAAAGTGATATAGGGTGAATTCTGATATCGCTTCATGATTCATAATAGCTCTTTTGGACTTGAAATTTTTCAAGGGGATGACTCTTTCTATGGTAAGGATGCTCATCAAAGTCAAGTTTTTGGGTGGGGTGGAAGAAAAATTTGCTACAACACGTCTGAGAGAAGGGATACCTTGTTTGAGGGATCTACAACTGCTTTTCTCTCCTAGAGTAATGGTAAAATGCTACCCCTTCCTACTAGATATCTTCAGGCCAACACTTGCACAAAACTGAATACGAGTTAAGTGTGTTGCAAGATTCCTCAAGAAATTCCTTACCTTGGAGGTGACTCTTGGATGGGGATGGATTCATGATTTTGAATATTTCCTACAAACAATTGCAGATAGGTAAAGGGTGACTTTAATTTTGGCATTCTTGGAGCTTAGGTCAAAGATGGATAATTTAGGGATTTCATGTGGAGGCTCGACATAGCTGATGATCAAGTTGGTTATATGTGGGGTGAATTTTTTGGATGTAGGTTCGAATAACTAGAAAAAAGGAATGGAGATATAAGAGGAATTCTGGCTAGGGCATAACACTAAGATATAAACTCATACTTGGAAAGATTGTGAAATTGATGTAATTGTCCAAACCCTATGCGGTCATATTCACTGGATGGAAAATTCTCAGGTTGTAGAGGCAACTAAATGCATGTAAATATTTTATTTTGAATCAATATAATTATCAACTTATATGAATAAAAAAATAGTTTGACCTTTTGTAATCTTGCAACTCTTTTGTCCAAAGACGTACAATATTATTATTATACTAATCACATAATAATATAAAATACACACAAGCATACACCTTCTCATCCTAAACCAAATATAAAAGATGTAATGTACAACTTCTAGTCTAAATAAACACAACCATCAATTCTGTCTCTTTCAAGAAATGTGCAATTAATTCCTATTTTGGAGACTTCAACCACCAAATATGAAAATACCTGCAAGAATAAAAGAAATTGTAAGGCTCACCATTTGATGCATACCTTAATTTTAATAGATCTCAAAAATAAAATTTAATTATTAAAACCCAAGTTTCAAAATATTGTGTCAGGCTATTGCTTCTCGCTAGATGCAACAATATATAATCAAGTGAGTTGTTGTTATTGCTTCTCACCAAAATAAGGTAATCTTTGTTAAGTTACTATTATCAATAGTTTTGCACCCTACTAAATGCAGTATTCAATAAACTATTGAAACATGGAAACCTCTTTCAGATGTGGGTGATCTACATGAAAGAGGAATCTCCAAAGTGAGCTGGTTCTCCGAATGATGAATTATATTCTAAAATATCTTCCGAGGAAAGGGATGAAGAATATCTAAACATAAAAACTTATTTCTAAAAGATGATTCACCAAACTTGTAAGAATTCAAACCTAACCACTCATAACAACTTTTCTATTGCAGTAATCCTCACAATCTCATTGGCACATATTCCATCAGTGATTTGCATGAAGATCTGGAAAACAAATACAACGTGCAACCTAAAACATATAATTCTGAAACACAACCTATAATAGTAAGACATAAAAGGATTCCAATTTGAAAACACAAGTATATCAGATTGCCATTACAAAATTTGAGACAAAAAATAAGGAGAAATCTGCTGCTCTATTAAAACTGGAAGAGTGTCAATTTGACCAAACTGAGTATCAAAAGGTTTACAAGCTCCCCAAAATGAGCAAGGGCAAGAAACTTTGATCTGAACTGCTCAGAATGGAGAGTTGAAAGACTAAATCTATCAAAAGAACTCTCAAGGAAACCCTAATCCGAGCTCAGAAAAAACCCAAGGAAAAAAGGCTTCAAACAAACTCAAAAAACTGCTTAAAAGCATAAAAAAGTACAATGCTTTTATGATGAACCTATCAAGCCTCTAAAAACAGGCTAAATCTGCTTTAAAAGCACAAAAACACCTTATCTCTCCAAGACAAGTCTAAAATCCGACCAAGAAGAAAAGTCAGTCAAAGATCTGCTAAAAATAGCAAGAAAACATAAAGCAACTTATAAAATATCGCTTTTATGCTTCTGCCTTACAAGATGCAGATTTTTACCATTTGCCTTATTTTTGCAACTCGAAGATTTGGAAATCTTTTGCAAAAAGAAAGAATCACCCTTATTTCTCCGCTACAATAATTGATTTTTCTCAAAAAAAATTAAAAAAAACATATTACATAATCCTCTTCTTATCCAAACTTCTCATTGATTTCTCATAAAACCAATTAAAATGAGAAACCCTAAAAATATGGCATTAAGCACAAGGCATTCATAAATTTATCTTAATTGCCTCTTCATTTAAAATAATACCCTATGGCATAAACCCATACCTCTAAAGCAAAACAATAAGTCTTAAATACTTAAGACATCACCCTAGCATAGAATTTCGGCCTTACATGAATATTGATTTAGACTTAGGTTTAAATAAATCATAAGGAAGACATTATGGGTTCGGCCACCATTTGATATTCAACATGTGCATTTTGAATGAACATTCTAGAACTTCATAAGGCTCAAAGTAGAGCTTTGATCAAAATAGGGTCAAACCCTAATTATCATCATTTCACACCCGTGACTTTGGAAAGAAAGAACTTATGTCTACATGAACAACACCGCTATGATGGTGTTGGATTCGAGCCCATATGCTTCAGTAACCTTTTTCTGCTCTTCAGTTGACCAAGAACTCTAGTGGGTAAGTCTGACTTTGAAGTATGATAGCCATGCTACTTCATTATTTCGAATATCAAAACCCTAAGGGCGCAACCTGTGTGAGTTTTTTTTTTTATTCTATTCTTTCTTGACTACTTCATGCCATCATGAGTTTGAGCTCGACTTCTACAATCCACTTCATGAAAGCTCAACTTGTATTCCTATTCTCCTTCACTGTGCAGAGGTAAGCTTTGTGTTCTTAGACTTTATGGCTTCGTGTTCTGCTCATTTCAGCCTCAAAGTCGTGGCTTACACACTCTAATGTCATCATTTCTCTGATTTTCTGTGTTCACATCTATCATTGTAGTGCTCTATTCTTCTATGAGAGCTCAGTCATTACTTGAGAACTCAAAATCATGCCTTGGAAAACTAAAGAGGAAGCTATGGCCGTGGCTTTAGACTCTATCAGAAATTTAAGCTGGTAATTTTCTTTGTTCTTAGAAACCCTAAAAAGCTCTCTTTATTTCATAAACCTCTAGCCATGTTTAGGTCGTGCCAAAAGAGCACTATAAGAAACAAATTCTTGACTTTCAGGCTTGACCCAGAATAGTAAATTTCCATTATGTCGATTTAGTAACATTTTTGCATATGGGTATTAAAGAAATTTTAATAAATTTGCATTACTCTCCTTTTGTATTTCGACTACAATCTGGGAGCTCGCATTTATTGAATATTCTTGCCTTTCAAATCAAGATCTTACATGGGTATTTCTGTAGCTATCTCCTTTGCATTTGAAGCTAAACTGAAGATGGATACTCAAAAATTCTTCAAGGAAACTCCATTTTCTGTATTTTATGCATAAACTGGAAATGGGTCTTTTGAATTATTGAAAAAAAATGCATTTGCTTCTCTTCTGAACTCGATCTAGCACAAAAATCTTCATTGTTTCTCCCCTACTATCTCTTTTGTGGCTATTATGAAAATCATAAGAAAATTGTATTCCTCTTACTGTGAGGCTCGAATCAATACAGAGATTTGCATATTTGTATTTAAACTGCTATTTAAAATAAAACCCATATGGGTATTGTAGATTATTACATGTTTTCTATCCTTCTAAAGCTCGACCATCAGTTCGAGAGCTCAACCCTTGGTTTCTGAAAACTTCACGAAGCAGGCCTCTGTTTTAATGAATGTCACCATAACATACTATCTTCGAGGAGACCTCTTGTAGAGAGCCTGTGTCTGGCCGAAACTCTTATGCTTTTACTCCTGTCGCCAAGACATTGTGTAGTCGAGGTGACATCTCACAGGCAAACTTGTGTCTTGCCGAAACTCTTCACACTTCCAAGTCGCCAAGACAATGTGTTTTCGACAAGACCTCTTGTAGATAAAAAATGCTATACTGAAAATCTTTATTATTGCTCTTTCTGCACTTTTGAAACAGAATTCTCATGTGGGTATTGAAATTAGAAACTGTAAATTCATTTATGGATATAAACTCTACCCAGAACCAGAACCTTATCTTGAACTTTTGAAACAAAATACCATCATGGTTTTGGAAAATTTCAAAACAAAAGCATGTATTCTTAATTTCTGACAGAACTCGACCTCCTTTATTTGCTTGAAATGGTGCTAAAACTGTATATTTGCTTGCGTTTCCTTCAGGATTTTGACTTAGAAAACTAGTGATATTTTGCATCTACTTCTGAAACAAAAGATGCCTTGGATACTTGTCTTTGTTTCATAAACCTCTCTGCATTCTGTACATTTTGAAAGAGAGCCACTCACTATATCACTGTTGCTTGATTTAAAAAATGCCTTCAGAAATAATAAGAGCATGATGGGATAACAAGAACTTGTGTGTTTATTCATACTCATTTGACTCATATACCCAGCTTCCATTTTGGCATTTCTGTACATCCTTTGATAGTTGTATGACCCCTGATCTTGATTCGTAATTATTTTCCTCTTTTGACCGAAGCAACTGACCTCTTGTCACAGTACTATCATTGACATGGATCTTGGGAATGATTTGTATTTGTTCATTGAGAAGAAAAGGATTTCCCTGTTTGTATTTTTCCTGTATTTTAATGTCTTTCTGACACTCCTTAATCTTATCATGGCACTCCTAACTCCTATTCCTGAACTCCATAGGGAAACCAAATCAAAACATCGTAACCTCATGATCACATGTTGCTCACTAGCTCATATGTATAGCTTAACAACTCAGAACCTATTTTGGAAAGAAAAGACTTACTCTTCCCCTATTATCCTGAAATGATCTCTTTGTTATTACTATTGATAATGCAATATTTCTTTACCAGTCAACTCAGAACTAAAGATTCATTCAACACTTCAAATGCACTGTCTGTGTCTGTTCTTATGAGCAACATGGTACTCTTCATGCATTTTTATATTTCACTGCACAAACTGCTCTCAGAAACTGTCCTCTTTGATGATGAAAATTAGAACAAAACATTAAGGCATATGTATGCCTATTCACTATCCAAAAGAGAAATAATGAATTGAAACTCACATGACATATGATTATAATCAGCATAGAAAATGAAGTAATTCAGCAGTTTCTGATGCAAATGCATTATGTTAAATTCCTTAAGTGAACTAAACTCACTGTTCACCTGTAGCCTTCAGAAAGAAATGTTGATCGTTATGAATGCACAGTTGGTTTCGTTACTTGATGGATAACTCTGTTTTACTCTTCCAGTTGTATTTCATTTTGTTTAATGTATATGATGAAATATCTTTCAAAATCAGCCCATTTAATGCATAGGGCAGCATGCTGGGCTCTACCCTTGTGGGAGCCCGTTTTACTCCACATGCTTGGTCTTCGAATAATGTTCAGCTTCATGATTTTACCTATACCTGCACAAGTAAACAAACAGTGTTAGCATAAAAAATAGAACATGTTGATTATGATGTTGGTACTTCTCCTTCAGCTCACTTCTCTCATACTGCATTTGATCAATTGTTTCAATGCATTGCTAATAGTATGTTGTACTATTGTCGGTGCATCATATAGGTTACATCATAGTCGGAGCCACTGACACCCCTCTTTTCCTCTTACAGGTTGACAAAGTTCGAGATGATGAGGTGCACCATTCAACATCAAGCGTCGATAACAGGCAATGATGACTATGTTGCCACTTATATGTTTTTCCTTTCGCATCTTCAGTAGTGCAACATGTTATTAGAAATGTGTTGTCATAGTCATAGTTACATCCACAGCTTGTGTGGATTTTTTATTTCAATTCTTCTTTTCAGTTGAAAAGAAAATGCATTTTATGCAATGTTGTAATACTATTATGATTGTGAAATCAAATGAAGCCTTGTAAAAATATGAGTTCTTTTTGAAATGAATAAAAACATCTAAAATGCTATTTTGCACATGTACTCAATTATGTCTTTCTTTTAAATTTGCAGCTTCTAAATGGCACTTTGCAACTCCACCTCACTAAAAATGCATAACTGATATTCAAATGCATAATGATAATGATGTGAAACCGCATTCGAACATGACACTGCAATCCCACTTAATATTAAATAAAAGTTAGCCAGCTCCTCCATTTGAGCTGAGGCAAAAAATATGTAACAGTTATTGCACTAAACTATCAAGAGCCCTGTTTCTTGTAGCTCATATACTGATATTTGTTTCCTTTGTAATGTTTATGTTCATATGTAGAATGTTACATTTAGTATATCCATGTGTAAATCTTACCATGGCATGAGGTGCTTACATACTAATTATGTTTTATCATAGTCTACTACAATTTAAGAACCCTTCTACACAAGAGAGCCATATGTAGTCAAATTCAACAATGCATCAATGTCATGCTTCTGAGTCTTAGGATATGGTCATAGAAGATAGTTTACTTAAATTGCAAGAAGAGAAAGTTGATCATTATAGGCTCATAAGATGGGATCTTCAAGCATGTTGGGTGCAACATCTATAGAACCAACCAACATCGAAAAAAATGAGGCTAAATCTAGTGAAAAAAGAAAAAAAGTGAACATTTCGCTAAATTATTTGCATGTTGGGAGCATGTTGCGTTCAAATTTTTAGCAAAAGGATATTGATCACCCTATTCACAAAATTATTTGTAGTATATTATAAATCCTATTTTGTTTTAATGACAAGTATTACTTTTTTTTTTCTTTGACTTGTAAAAGAGTACACCATGCACTATTCTTAGATTTTGATTTCTAGCTTGGTATGGTAGCAGGACAATAATCACCTTGTTTTGTTTTTTTGTTTGTTGTCGCCTATCGTGTCTTAGGTTTTGAGTCTATAATGTTTATATAATAATAGGCAGACTCAACTTTTATGATTTTCCTCTACTAATTAACCTTTGCACATTGTTATATAAGCATTAGAGACTAAAGATACCATGTGCAAGTCTTCAACCATGAATCCAAAATTCTCTCTATACATAATTATATATAAATTTATAAATAATAAATAAATTCAATTGGATTGGCCACAAGGAGGTCTCGGTGAGAATGAAAGTATAACTTATAAATAGAGAATCAAAATAACAATAAAAGATTCAGATCAAGTTTACCATCATGTGGTTTGATGTAATGACCATTTTTATCTTGGATAAAAATAACTATCTAGTTTTAATCCAACCCACCCCACAATGTCACTCAAGTTTTTATTTTCAATTTTTCTACAAGTTTAAAAAATGTGCAATTAAAAAAATTCCATTATGCTTACTTTAAAACTCATGTTGCATACAACATACCTGTGCTTCAATCATTTTCCCCAAACATAATTTACTTTCTTCAAAATGCATTTTGGAATAAGTATATTTTTCTTTGGTAGTAGTTCTCTTTTTAAATTAGTTACAAAAACACATTGCCTTTTATTGAGATATTAAGGCTATAAAATAACTTTTTATTATCAAGAGTAGTCATTCAACCATTGACGAATCTTAACCACTTGAGGTTGGGTGATTTTTACCAAGAAAATTTAAGATAACACTTGAAAAGTACAAAACATTTTGAACAACTCTAGAGTTTAGGAACAAGTGCTTATCACTAGAAATATGTCTTTATAGGCAAGAAAAACTAATTGTATAATCAAAATAGTTTTTCATCTCTAATCTGACAAGTGATTTTATTAAATTTCATTATGTTTGTACTTTGATTGTTGAATGAATTAGAGACATGGCTCTTGAATCTTAACTACTACGTGCATTATTTATGGTGCCTAACATTTGTGGCCAACGTTTCTCAAAAGGAATGACTTCTCTTTTATACTCAATATCCCACTTCAATTCCATACTTCAACTATTTAACCTTTGTGTTGTTAGTGAAAACTTTCATGTAAAAAGAAAAAAACATAAATAGATCAAAATGAGAATAAATTAATTGTAATATACTTGAAACTAGCAAATGTAGTCATTTTAGATGTTTTGCAGCATAACATCTAGAACCAATAAAATTAAATGAAAAATTCAAATCCAAACTCTGAATTTAAACAAGAGCAACACTTGTGCTTCAAATAGTTTTAGAGTCAGTGAAGCTAGCAATAATTAAACCTTAATAATATATCAATATTGTGCAAATCTACAAGAAATCAACCATTTCAAGAAATAAATTGTTTGCAAAACAATTAAATTTAAATATAAATATGAAATACAATATGTAATGTTACAACAATAGAATATATCAAAAATATTGGAGTAATTATGACATCACTTGATAATTAATTAATCATTAAGTACCTTATTAATTTATTCAATTAGGCTAAACTTATGAGTGCTTTTTTATTATTATATTGGGCTAAATATAGGTCAAATTGTCTCATTGCATGAGATTAAGACACTTGTCACAATCTAATCAAATCCTCATCTAGGATTTTCTTTTTTATGCTTTTATAAGCATTAATCATTCATTGTAGTCAATTATCCATGTAATTGACATTCATTATTCAATACAAAAAACATACTAAATGCTTGTGTGGATCAATATTTTCTCTCTTGGTTGCATAGGAAATCAGTTGCTTTGATCTCTCAATTGTGATAGGTGTTTTGGTTATAGGTGATTTTTGAGTGTTTTGGGGTTCAGTATCAACTCCATCATCATATTAGAGCACCAAATCTATGAATTCCTATCCAAATTTTGAGAGATTCAACCTTGAGGGAAAAATCAACTCATCCTAGGGAAAAACGGGCATCACCATTGAGTCTAAAGCAATCAAAAACCTAAAGATTGACTATCGTTTTGAAAAAATATGATAAAAAATTTTGAGGCAATTTTTGTGGGACACAAACTTTAAAGTTTAAAATTTTGTACAAC
This sequence comes from Sequoia sempervirens, assembly GCA_007258455.2. Lineage (NCBI taxonomy): Eukaryota > Viridiplantae > Streptophyta > Pinopsida > Cupressales > Cupressaceae > Sequoia > Sequoia sempervirens. Next base: position 7,085 of record VDFB02039664.1, on the reverse strand, counting down.
CACATGGATCTATATAGTCGTACAGGTTGTACTCCATACCGCGGATCCTATCTTTGCTTTGTGCAAGCAAAAAAAATCATCAAAAATTTTGCATAGATTTTTTTTTTTAAATAGAGGGATTTTTTTAAAAGTGTAAAAAGGAGGTCGAATTTATATTTTTAGGTAAAAAAAAGTACATAGTCATAGGTACTGTTTATGCAGACATGACATTAGAAAAATTCTTGTCCAAACCAACCATGAATATTTTGTTTACTCTTGGAATATTCCACTACTTATCTCCAGTGGAGAATATTTTGTGAGTTAAAAGAGTATTCTTCTTTCTAAAATATTCCACCAACCATATGGTATATTCCAATTCCTTTGAAATATTTTGTTGATTGACATCATCATGATGTCAGTATTAACCATATGAATGACCCTCCAATCCCCCTCCAAGCCCTCGTTTACATGCAAAGGAGCATTTTTTTATTTTGGATATAACTTGGCATACGATGTCAAAATCAGGCAAAAAAGATATCATCAGAAAGTTGATTATGCGCACTTTCTAGTGGTATAGGTCTCATCATTAGATTTTTTTGTTGGTTTATTTTATACTCAATGAAATTTAGAGCTTCATTTTTTTCTTTCAAGCTCATATCTTTTTGCTTCTATCTCTGATTTTTACAATTCTAGCGATGTTGGAAAGGTATTTTAGAGCTCTTCATATATATTCATGCATTTTTTATACAATCTTCCCTCAGTACATTTTATTTAGTTTATTGTTTTTTCACATTTTTATCAATTACTTGGACATCTTAGCAACTAGAAAGGACCTATTTGTGTGAGATGACTTTATTTGATCTACTTTACACTCTTTGAAGTTTGTAGTCTTTGATTTTTCCATTTAAGAAAGTATCATAGGTTTTTCTATTCATCTTTTTATGGTCATCTTGGGAAAGGATAACTACCAGTCTTGGTGAAACGACATCCTAACACATCTTAGGTGGCTTGATCTTTTTCCTTATCTATATGGACTCATACCTACACCAACAACACCAGAGAGTTAGGGTTATATGTTCTAGAGTTGACCTTGACACTATGTGTTGTATCAAACATTGATTGTCCCCACACACTTTGGACTCAACTTTGGGAGATCCATGGAGACCCTCATATCTATCCATACCTAAATGATCTTGCTACAGATTGTCTCATCCCTCTTGTAGACACAAATTCCATACCCTTTGATGAGGATACTTTAGAGGAGCTTGAGTATATCATAGGTCCTACATGTTCTAATGGTTCAGAGACTTGTCTTCATGTTCCCACTCTTCAAATCAAGACTACATCATATTTTGTTGTTCCTAATCAACTTGGAATCACCATATCCTTGGCCCCTATTGGTTTAGTGCAACAAGACATCCATCATCTTTCAGACATAACTATTCGGGATTCGTATCTTGTAGACATATCATCCTTGTTTGTAGAGTCTCAAATTGCAAATTTAGAGGATTACTTTGAGGATATTTATCTCCTATTTGTTGACAACCACATCATTGTTGTTGGACCACCATCTTCATAGACTTGTAGCTTTTTCTACATTAGTCTTCACAAGATTCTAGGTTGACATCATCTCTTTCTGACATGTGGACACTTGAGTATTTTTAGAGGCACACATCATTTGGATTTGGATTCTTGATTATTCTATATTTTTGGATTGACTTCTCCAATCAGTAGTGGATCTATTTCTCCCTAAGGGGAGAAATGTTGTTTGTGGGTAATGGATCATATTCTATCTTCAGGCATTCATCATTGACACAAGATCTCTTTCTTTATTGGGGATTCATCTCCTCATTTTCTTTGTCCTACTAGGGGGACATCTATTGTATTTGTGTGACAAAATCAATCCTTGGGGGTCACATTGATTCCTCCTTCTATCCTTCTTTCACTAGTGTAATTATTTCATTTTCTCTCTTTTGGGGAGGTGTTATCCCCACGTGGTTTTCTCATTTTCTCTAGTTATGAGAGATTTAATTTGTTTGTATGTGGGTACCTCATCAAGCCTTGTATCCAAGACCCATCCATGCATCCATCATTCAATTCTTCATCAAAGTTTGATAGCTTCTCCCTAAATTGATCTTAAGGTGGGGTGTTGGAATAATTATGACATCACTTTATAATTAATTAGTTATTAAGTCCCTTATTAATTTTTTGACTTAAGCTAAACTTAGGAGTTCTTTTTTATTATTAGATTGAGCTAAATATAGGTCAATTTGTTTCATTGAATAAGATTAAGACACTTATCACAATCTAATCAAATCATCATCTAGGGTTTTCTTTTTTATGCTTTTAAAGCATTGACCATTCATTGTAATCAATTATCCATGTAATTTATATTTATTATTCAATACATAAAGCATATCATATGCTTGTGTGGATCAATTCTTTCTCTTGGTTACATAGAAAACCATTTGCTTTTATCTCTCACATGTGATAGATATTTTAGTTACAGGTGATTGCTAGGAATTATGGGGTTCACTATCAACTCCAACAACAAATGCATCAAGTTCCATGCAATTAAAATATATGTTTGGTTAGTTGAAATAAAAACAATCTTTAAGCTACAATATTAATTTCACTTGATAGGTATTTTTATGGAAAAAAATAGATTTTATGGATAAAATAATATACTATCATTTTGTTTTGCTTAAGCTAGCTCACAAAATTATTCCACAAAAATAAACCAAAAGACTCCTTCAAATTCATTTTGATGTAAATATGATATTGATGAAACTTAGATACAAACTGAATCAAACAACAAAGAGAAGATATTTGTTGCAATAATAGCGAATAAATTTACAACTGACTTGTTAAAAATGCCTCATTAAATAACTTCTCAAATGTTTTCAAATGTAGGTGTTTTCTTTGTAGTTTATAGGTCCAAACTATTCCTTTATTCTAGCAATCTTAACATCTATGGTCAATGGGGGAAGATGAATGGTCTTCTACCATTGTTGTTTCCTGGAGCTTTGCGTTGATGCTTTGAGCTCGGATTGGTGTCCTTCATTATCTTTGAATCTTTAGTTCCTCTTCTTCCAATTGAAATTCTTTGCAAATTATAGTTGTTCCTATTGATATTGTTGTGTTCTTGGTTTTCATGGTTTGACGTTGTGAAGGCTATGTGCTTATTTTTTTGATTTTTTTCCTACCTCAGATTAATCTTCTGACTTAAATGTTGCTTACCTTGGAAACCTCATCTTTTTGTATTGTTGGAGTCTTAAATTCACACTAATTGGGATTGTACATCTCGTATCCACCCTCGCCTCTCTCTCTCGAGCCATCTGGCTCTTGAGGGGCAGAGCCAACTCAAGTGGGGAGATGTGCAACACTAAAGAATTAAAAAATACCCGAAGGATGTAAATGTGTTAAAATAAAAGGAAAGTGAAAATTGCATGAAACATACAAGTACATAGATGTGATGACAGCTGACGAGAGTGTGAGAGTGTGCCCTCCTTTTGCTCCATTTGTTTTCTATCATGGAGGATGTCAGTTGGTCAAGGACATAGATATGGGAGGTGATAGATTATTGGATCTTGGGGAAAATGAGATGGGAGATGGAGGAATCATTGGAGATGGATATTATAACAACCTCGATGTTCTTCTTAGTAAAATTTACAAAGTTTTCACCTTAAGTGAATGATCCATGATGTCATAACATACCAATAATTTTTTTTCTTTTCCATAATGAAAATTACATGCACATTTGAAACAAACACTATTCCAAACTTCCATTGTATTTCATTGCAGTTTCACAAATATTTCCATAGCATATATTTCATTTGAATAAACTCAAGTTTATCATTCATGATTACAATCTTCCAATTAAATGGGTACATAATGCATACATAGCTCTTCTGAGCTTCATCTAGAAATATATATACAAATTAGTCTTGATGTTGTCACATTGGTGCATACATTCTAGATGTCCCTTCTCCTTGGTGCATACACTATAGTTGTCCTCAATATTGGTGCAAACATCTACAAACTTTGGTCACCAACTGATGAGGAGAAGCATCACTCAAGTGTTTTTCTGCCAACCACGAAATCAATGCGGTCTCCCACACATCTATTACATATGACAAGATGACCCTACCCTTCAAAGAAGAGATTAGTTGGTAAACCCTGTAACAATAGCCTATCTGAGCTTAGTATTGTGTCCTACAAACCATAACCTAATCATGCGTTCATTACCCCTACAAGTATGAAAATCCTGAACTAGAATGCATAAAAGGAACATAGTGAACTGACAATGTAAACAATGGCTACTTACACTACTTTGGCCAAAGTATTCTCACCCAATACTTTGATTGACAGTCATCCTATTCACATACACTACCCTAGCTTAGTTTGTATTTTTACCATTCATATACTATGTATAGTTAATTTCCTTCCATAGGTAATCATTAACCTCATAAATAACCTATTCCCTTTTTCCCAAAACATAATGGTATCTCTACCAATAAAGCATAAGCATACATTACTCCCTTCAATGGATATTCTAATCCCAGGTATAACAAATGAGATTTCCTTCCATAGGTAATCATTAACCTTAGAAATAACCTTTCCCTTTTTCCCAAAACACAATGGTATCTCTACCAATAAAGCATAATCATACATTACTCCCTTCAATGGATATTCCAATCCCAAGTATAACAAATGATATTTTCTAGTCTACAAATTAGCTTCGCATAAACAAGCTATTCTCTTCAATGGACAGCCTAATCCTAAGAATATCTTTATAATCTAAAATATAGCTTCATAAGCTTTATATAATATTTATTCATAAATAACTGACTCCATTCAGTAATATATCACGTTAATAAGTGATTCTCATCAAGAGTATAGACTCATCAATGAATGACCTCAATCAAAGAATAATCATATCAATAGATGATTCCATTTGAGAGTGTAATCTCCTTAGTAAAAAGGATTATTCAAAAGAAGAATCTTGTCAACAATATGAATTCATTTTAAGAGTATAAAACAACTAATTAGGTAACAACTCTAACTCAATAGGTAATCCCACCTATGGCTCCAAAAAAATAGTACTTCATAAACTCAAGCGATCAATTTAATCACATAGGTGAGTTTCAACCTTGGTATATCCTAATCCTAGGATAGATACATCAGCCAATGACTAGTCCAATCATATAGGTTAATCTAAACCTATATGTTCCAAACAAGACCAAATGAACAACCCAACCAAGTAGGTTATTCCAAACCTATAGGTTTCAATGAGTAGTCAAGTACATATCCTAGTCCAATAGGCAAATCTTAGCCTAAGGTTTCATCCTTTAATCAAATAAACTTTTTGACTCAAATAGGTTATTCTAAACCTAGATTTTCATTCAAGAGTAAAATATGATCAAGTGATCATTCAAGTAAAGATAATTGATGTGGTTTGCATAACATCACATCACATCATTCATACCTTCACTTTTATTGTAATGCTAACTCTAACATTCCCAAGGTTTCCTAGCATAATAAGCTATAGTGTCAATTCACTTCATGATGTTGGTACGTTTCACATTACACATGTAGTGTAGAATATCTACGCATAGAAACATCGTCAAAATCCCCATATAGAGTATCTTAAAGTAATAACCTAATAAATAGGTTTCTCAAGCATGTATCAAATGAGGTCGTGCGAGTAACTATGTATCAAATAAATTCTCAAGCTATTCATGTTCATCAATCCTAGTATGTAATAATGGCGATAACATTCTCTCCTTAATATGGAGTATGCAAAGACACTCATAAGGAAATCATAACTACATGATTCTTTTCCTTCCATAAAGCAAATAGATTATTTATCTATTCAAGCAATCTAATTAAATTCTCAAGCAAACAATCAAAACATTCAATCTTTCATGAAAATAAGTAAACATTAAGAGGATAGAATCCCATGCCTATTTACGTTATATTCCAGTTGACCTAACTAGTTCTCTACTTCTTTCCTTTCCAAGACAACTTTCCAAGCTTCCCTTCAAAACATTTAAAACCACTCAATGCAATATATCATAAGAACCTCCCTCATTTTAATCTCACAAAAATAACTCCAATTCAAGAAATAGATAACTTTGATATAAAGTAGCAGAATTCCACTAAGAGTGGGTGTCCAAATGAGAGAGTTGGCTCATCTATTTATAATAAATAATGAGACATTGATGCCTAAGGAAATGGTAAACCAGCTGACACAACTCAACCGTGTAGGTTGACTAATCTCATATAGCAATAAGGTGGAAGCATTCTAAGTTATTACTCAGCTTGGTATTCCATAGATCGACCTCCTTGTATGATATCAATTACAAGAATATTTCAAATATGCACATGTTCAAAGATGAGAATAAAATTTCTATTGAGAAAGAATTCTACAAGAAACAAAGTATTCATAATAAGGCACCAAGTTTCAACCATCTCCCTATTCTTTTTCCCGCGAGTTTTCCAAAGAAACTGTCAACATTTAACATGCAACACATATCATAGTTGACTCAGACAGACTATTAAATCAACATGTAAAGGATGAATCAAATCCATAGTTATAGTGCATAGGATAGCTTTGACCAAGCACATCCCTTTTGTTGTGGTCTTTATCCTTACACATGTGTATTACACACTTTACACAGCAGGTTATATTCTCATGTTTCCTTTTTTCACTTAATTTGTAGATTAAATGCACCTTACTATCTACTTGAGTACTATGGTATAGTGTGCAATACTTCCCATTCATCAACCAAAGCATATACTTATATGAATTGGCCTTTATACTTTATTATCTTTCCTACGTGTTGCACATATTTCACTATGTGTGTTGGTATGAATGTTGTGTGGGTACTAGCTTAGTCCATGTACTATAATAGCGTTGACCAAGGAATTTTCTAAATGCATGAATACACCAAACACTATAATATAAGAAAGTACATATACACATATACATACATACATACATATATATATATACACTAAAACCACCCTTTGGTTTCTAATTTTTTTCACAATAATATAAGAAAGTACATTATACTCCCATACGTATATATGTTATATATATA
>VDFB02039663.1:0-21309 GCA_007258455.2 Sequoia sempervirens | reverse complement strand
ACTCCTACATATTTTTGAGTGAGGGATAAACAAAGAAGGTATGCATAAATACCTTACAATACTATAAGGGTTAGACCACCCCATCCCTTATTTACAAGCCAGGTTAGTGGGTCATGATCCCATCCAATAATCATTGATTTATGGTGGGAAATCTTAGAACTAAAGGCATCACAAAAAACATCTATTCTTTTCATGACATTATCAAAATTAGCTTCAGTTAATTCAATAAATAAAGTAGTATCATCAACAAATTTTGCATTCAATAGGTATTATTGATTGGGTAAATAAATACCATTTATAGTGGGAACAATAGATTAGATCGAAGAATATAGTACAAAGCATCAGCTACAATAAAAAAATAGAGTAGGGGCAATAGGATACCCTTTTCTAATAGATCGTTGTAGGGGAATTGCATCTAAAATCTCTCCATTAACATCAATGACTATAGAAGAATCATTAAAAAGGATCTTGATCATTTATAGAAAGAGGGTGGGAGGCCAAAAGCTTGCAACATATCTAGCACAAAAGGCCATTCAATTCTTCCATAAGCCTTTTCAAAGTTGAGGAGGATCATTGCCACCTGTTTCTTATCATACTTAGCCCAGTTCATCCCTTCCCAGCTAGTAATAAGATTCTCAAGAATATACCTTCCCTTAACAAAGCATGTTTGAGTGACCAAGACCACTTTACCAAGGATGTCACTTAATCTACCAACAAGTGTTTAAGCAATAATCTTGTAGGAGATGTTCAATAGGGTGATGGGGCTCCAATTCTTAATGAGTGTTTTTGTCACCCTCCTTAGGAATTAGTTTGATAACCCCTCTATTAATACTTGGTCCCAAAGATTTGTTCATAAAGGCATAGTTATAGAGTTCTAGTAACTCAACCCCAATCCAACCAATGTTATCTTTGTAAAACTTTGTTGTAAGTCCATCCATACCAAGTGGTTTACCATTGGCCAAGGATCTAATAGTTTATTCAATTTCTTGCAAGGAAATGTCTTTTTCTAGCATCTTAGCATCCTTATCACTAATTTTTTTAGGAATCATTTTAAGACAAAAAAAAATTGGCTTCCTTATTGTTACAACTCTTTTCAGAAAAAAACAATTTCTAGAAAAAAGGAGTAGAATGCCCTTTTCATAAAGTTCAGGTCCTCATATAGACACCCATTATCTAGGATTGGACCTAAATGTTCATTTTCCTGATTAGCCTTAACTAACTTGAAGAAATACTTAGACCCCCTATCTCCTTCATATAGCTAGTGTATTTTAGCCCTAATCCTTTGGCCCTAGAACTTATAGTTTTGCACTTTCCTTAACAGGGATCTGGTTCTAATAAGAAAAAATTCCACTTTAGGGTTAGGGTTTTTTTCTTGGACTTGAAATTCAAGCATTAACAATTTTTGATGTATAAAATTGCCTATCATATTTCTATCTTTAGCTTTCTTTTTTCCCACAATTTGGAAAATCTTTCGCCAAGCTACTATTAGGACATCCCACCTTTGAATAGGCTCCATCCTTGTATTAAGGAATTTGGTCAAAGTAGTAACAATCTCAATTCCCCCAAGACAATCTGGGTCATTAAGTAGTGAGCTATTTAGTTCAAATGTTGAGGGTCTCTATAGAGGGGTGGTAGGACAAGTCGAGGAAAAAGTAACAATAGTCTCAAAGGGAGAATGATCAAACATAGGTGTAGGAACCACACCAACAATATTTTCATCCTGGTTTCCAAAAAAGGTGATATGCTTTCTATCACCATAAAATATATCCAGAAAATAGTAAATCCTCTTATTTGATCCTTGATTATTACACCAAGTAAACTAGATTGATCAGGATGAATCCTTATAGTTCTCTAATGATTCAAAAAGATTAAGAGAATGCCTCATTTTAGACCAAAAGTAAAGCTCATCTCCTTTCCATGGAGGGTCTTTACCACCTTTTTCGTTGGAATTGTTTTCAACCTTATTGAACTCTCTAGTGCATACCTAAGGGATTTTAGGGAGATTAATTACCATCCAATTCCATATGTCCATTCTTTTTCTATAGTCATTAGAGGCATATAGGTAGAAAATCCCCACAATTTTTGAGCCTATAGATAACGAGATCTACACCAGTCTATTACATGGTGAGGATCCCCATTGATGTATATGATTGTGCCGTTTTGGATTAACAAATATAGTAGTACCACCCTTCCCCTTTTCATTCTTATTATAAAATAATTTTGCATTTTTCCAAATAAATTTTCATACACACTCAACTTGGAAGCCATTTAATTTTATTTCTTGCAAACATAAAATGTCCAAATGTTGTCTATTGTTACAAAAGGCTCTAACAACATACTTCTTGTCCATAGATTTTAAACCCCTCAAATTCCAACTAAAGATCTTAAAGTTCATTTGGTTTTAGGAGTGGGGGTATTCTTCTAATTCTTATACAATCTATCAAAGCACTTAGGTATTTTTTCTTCTTTACCTTTCTTAGTCACTTTTTTCTCAGACCTAGAGTTAGAAGAAGTTGGTCTATCAATAAGCTTTCTCTTCTTGTTCTCTTCACCTTTGACAGGTGGACTTTTTAAGGGAAGATGATTATCAAGCTCTGGACCACCACATATGGCATTGTAGCATGATACAACCACTTCCTTACCAAATGCCTCATATTTATAATTGAGGATAGATTTTTCTATATTGGGTTCCACTAATTCATCCACATTAGAGATATTCATAATTTGTCTAATCTTTTCTGCTTTAGCCTTAATGGAATCTAAGGAAATATTTTGAGCATTTTTCTTTGATTCCTCACAACATTGGGGTTGCTGTCAAGAGTGAGGTTGGAATTGGTGGATAAACTGACAATACTTACCCCACAGTTAGATTGTCTCAAAACTTGTCTTATATTTTTAGCTTTGTCCTTAATGGAGTCCAGGGACGAGGGTTGTAAGGATCCCTTATGGGAAATTTTTTGTTTGGGAGATGCTTTTAAGGAAGAATTGAAGGAGACATGGACTTAGCATAGACTACCTCCAACCCACCTTCAAAAAGAGGATCCTCAATAAATAATTTTAAATTCTCAGTGCCTGAAGAAGAACCAATTTGTTGGCCCACAGTTGTCGTTGTACCAAAAGATCGACCTATTAATGCCCAATACAACTGCTAGAGTTAACAGATCCACGGGAGGTGGTTAGTCCATGTCATGAATCCCGAGGGGAGCACTAACCATCTACCAACAAACTCCCCCTCAGCATTACCCGAGGGGATTCAAACCTGACACCTTTGGCTCTGATACCAATTATTGGCCCACATTTTTCATTGCACCAAAAGATCAACCTGTTAATGCCCAATACAACGACTAAAGTTAACGGATCCATGGGAGGCAGTTAGTCCATGTCACGAATCCCGAGGGGAGTGTTGACCATCTGCCAACACAATTTTATTCTTATAGTTCTATGGGGGCATAGAGTTACCATGGTTTCTAAATGAAGTTTCCATTTCATCTACCAACATTTCCCCATCATCTTTTAGGTAATTAGTTTATTTTTTATTCTTAGTTGGTTTGAAATACCCTCTCAGGTTAGCCTTACCCAAAGGACAATCCTTCTTGTAATGCCCCACCACAAAACCCTAGAGGACAACACACTAGACACATAAAACAGACAATTTTTTTTTTTGAAAGTGCAACATTCACACGATTGCAAGTGTAACATTAACTATTTTTCTAATCTATGTCCTCTAAGGCCCATGACTATGCTACTCGATTCCCATTAACTAAATTAGCAAGAAACTATAAATCCTTACATTAATAAATTCTAACAACAATATGAATCTCATTTAATCATCACATTTATAAGATAAACTAATATGAATTATCCATTTCATGCTAACAATATAATATCTATATTCATTAAATCGAATATAATATCAATTGCATTCTTCATTACAAGAGAGAGTTTACAATAGTTACAATGATACATCATTACACCATTACATCTTGAACCACAATGTCTCCATGTAAATAGGTGAGGAGAGTACAACAAGAGAATAATACATATTACAATAGATTATGATACAATACATGGAAGATAATCCTCATGAACTGAATCAAGTGCAAAAGTCTTCAAATCTAGGAGTGATCACCATGAACATGAACAAGGTAAGGGAACCCAATGGAGTACAAGGAACATTCCACCCGACCATGTGGAACCTAAAGGTCCACCCCTAGTGCTAGGAGATAGCAAAGGGTCCCACCACCACAATGATAATAAGGGACCACCAACTGACATAAAAAAACTATAAAGGAATCCCAATATGCAAACTACAACATATCATTACACTACGGTGACACTGCTTCCAAAGGCACACATAACATAAAATAAAAAATATATGTCAAGGGAATGCAAGGCTATAGCAGTGGAGAGTCTCATCGCATGGTCGAGACATGGTTTGTCCTGGCAGTCTTCCACTAGACGTCGACCCCCATCTATAGTTGTCCTTACAATCTCACCTTAGATGTCGGCCCCATAGGGTGACACATGTGGAACCAACTCCCTTTCATGAAGAAAAGGAGGTTGGTCTTGCTAACTAGGCCTTCTCATCCCATCCTTAGCATGAACAAGCACTACAAGCATGAGTGAGGCATCCAATTATCTTGATTTAAGTGAAATTCTACCTAAACCTCTAGTTTATTAATTAGGTTATCACTTGATTAGGAAACTCCCACCTGGGTTGTCCTAGATGCCACTTTGTGCATCAGCCCCCATTGCCTTCTACAACTAAAAAACCCAACTAAATCAACAGTGCTAGCCAACATGCTCAAATCACAAAACTATACAAACATACATAAAGGCGAGGCATGTACCATCCCTCACACAAAATCAACCATAACAGCAAGTGAATAGTGCATGGCTATAACCCCCTCAATAAAAACTTCAAGTACCACACCAACCAAGATTATGGGTTCATCACATATACTTAGTCAACCACATGGTTTATCTGAGCCTCTGGAAAACTTCTAATGTTTACCTCACAATTTTGACTTAAACAAATACACTGTAATCCAAATCATTCCCAATCAATACTCAATCATTTTACTTCATACAAATTCTCAACAATAATAGACTCATGGGATACATAATAGATTTATGATGCAACCATTTCCAAGTTCGATAAATACAAATCTTTCATTTAATCTAGATTCAATACATCAATCTATCTATAATTAACATTTTCCTTTATTTACACATTTAAATATAAGTACATTGAACGCAACATTACTTTAATAAAAAGCCACAATACACACTCATACATACATACATACATACATACATACATACATACATACATATATATATATATTTGTATTTATGTATATATTTAATTAAACATTTACCATAGAATTTTGTTGCTAGTCAATGAAATTAAAATGCAAAAGTAAATTTATACAACATAGCCGCATATACACAGACCTATGTATATATATATGCAGTTACAAGTATAAGGCTGATAAGAATCATGCAGGAGTTTCATGGCTGGAATGAATTACCAGCTCCAAACAAATACTCAACATCTATTCTATCAGCCTCATTTGTAATACTCATTCAAAATTTTGATATACATTTTCAAACGTCGGCTTAAAAAGTTTGGAGGTCAATTTTAATACTTGATGAAGTTTAAATAAGATAAAGACAGAATGGTATGGCATTTCAATATGCAGACCTCCTCCCAATTGATACGCATGCATTTTTCAAAGATAAATATCAAATGCAATAATAATATACTTCTAGAGTGGACAACAGTTAACTCAAGGTTCACTTCCATTGATTCAACCTAACAAGAGTTGTGACAGTAGTAAAATAGATACTAGCAAATAAGCTAAGACTATAGGGCATCGATTCCATGCTAGAGAGAAGCTAAGAGGAGACAAAGAGACCTAAGGCATGGCACAAGAATGACTTACAAATCTACCACAAGCAAAATTATCACAATTCTCATACACCTAGGTGGCCAAGTGGGAGAGGGCGTGCGGTCTGAATGAAAACCCCCAAGAATGCTTCCTTAACTAAAGATAGGGTAATATGCCTCCCAACAATACAATGATTTCACAAGAAACCAAAGGCAAGAAAACATGTATGCAAACCATTATGCAGCCAAAACTATGATAAAAGAGTTCCCCCATCACCGCCAGCAGTGACACAAGAAGAGAAAGAAACAAAGTATCGACTACTTCATTCAATTGCTTACCCAAAAGCTACTAAATGAGACACGCAAAATATTTTGGATGAACTGGTGAATGGAAAATTAAACAAATTAGATAAACATCAAATTTTATAGAATTTTGGTTTTCCCTAACAAGCGTATTAATTAAATCTTCAGAGCATTCGCATGTTTAAAGACACAAGAATACAAAGATTTATAACTTGTGAAACAAAATAATTTTGGTGTCTTCAAGAGACCCTATGCCAATGTCAAATTGGCAACAGTAAATAAATCACAGATAACAATGGAAAACACACAAAGAAACTTAAGAGTTTTTCTAGCATTGGTAAATAGCAAGCTCCATCACTGAGAGTGAAATGGATACAAAGCAAGCACAAATGATTTTCCAACAAGAGCTTGAGATGAAATTTTCTGAAATTATAATTCCTAATTTATTCGATTCAAGCTTAAATGAACAATCTTGAGTCATCTGTTTCAAATAGCCCAATATTGACATTGAATTTCCTAAAAGATTATAAACTAGAAGAATGGTGGAATATGGATACTCATGCTTGCTAGAGGAAGTTTTATTACAAATCTCATCACTTCCAATTTACAACTTCAACACACATCCAAGATCTCAACGAACATTGTAATTTTCCCAATTTCAAGCCTCCAAATTCCAAAATCAATTTTTCCAAACCCCAAAAAACTCTGAGAGTTGAAAGATTATTCACAACAGAGCTCCAAGATTCCTTTTCAAAAAATAACCCAAAATCCCCTCTCCTAGTTATCCCTAACTAATTTATTTTCCACTCTCCATAACTACATATATTCATTATTTTATTTTATTTTATCCCCAATCCATTGTTGTAGGAAACTTCTTTTCCTAAATTAAATTATTTGATTTCCCCAACAATTTATTTCAACCACTCTTCATTATATATTAATAAAATATCTTTATTTATCACTCCCAATAAATCCTCTTTGGAATATCTAATTTATTAATTCTAACTTACCTTTTAATTCTTTTGCACCACAATTTAATTAATATATTTATTTTTATATCTCTTTATTAAATCATAACTTTTTTTTTTAAAACCAAATAAACATTAATAAAATTTATTTTATCAATACCATAATTATATAAAAGCTCTATTTTAATTATCAAGCAATATCAAACAAATACCTGACCGGGTACAAGCAAAATTTCAAATGACACAGACTAATAGGAGACACATCCTCTCCGAGGATGATGGCAAGGGTGGGGAACCATAAGTTATCTCCATTCAACATTTTCAATTGGGTTTTTTAAGGAACACTCAGACCTGGATATTCAGGTGGAGTCAATGCCTGGTACTTGCAACCTGCATCAGAAAAATTATCGAACAACATATATTTATATATCAAACTATCAAACACACTATGAGAGGAAATCACAACATAGCAGGTTACTCATGAATGAGTAATGCTACACTGTCCCTCCCACCAAGAAACTTCAAGCAATAATCCATATCAATGATCAATGATAATTACATCATGAACAAAATAGATCAATCATTAACTAAATGCACAATAAGCATAACCGTATATCCACATGAAACATAGTCAAATTAATCCGAACACACAATAACTCCATATATCTATTATAATATAAGCATAAGTCAATGGTATCATGAACATCAAAGTCAATAAAATATCATCAAAACCAATCCAAAATGGTGAAACAAGCATCAACAAGGGCTCAAAGTGCATTACATATCATGATGAGCATCAGTCTAGAGAAAGCAACACAATAACAAGCAACATTGTTTACAAAGAATCCATCCTTGCTTGAGACAAGTTTAGCACGAAAAATATTAGGAATCACTATCACTTCCTGTGATAGGTTCCATCTGATCACTATACTAATAAGGAATGAGTCTATAACTAGGAGTCATAATGTGAACTTTCTTAGTTGTTACCAGTTCGCCCTTATTAATCGCAATATTCCCTGAACTAGCTTTCCTCCTCCTCTTATAGGTAATCCAAATTTTTTATTTCCCTAGCCACCCGCTAGTTACCTACCTGACCAGGGTCTAAGTGGGTAGGAAGCTCCTCAAGCAAGGGACGTAACTGATCCAGATTCAAACCTCCATGTCCTAGGTTATTCTAGGAACCCTATTGTTCCTCATGTTCAGACTCGTGGGAACTTTGAGATGAAGTGCCTTGCAATTAGCCCTATGGCCAAGACCACGTCTTCTACCTAGACCTCGATATTGACCCCTAGGCATCCTACACACACCACCAAGGGGAAAAGGGTCACAACAATTAGGTGAGGGTGACAGAAAGAAAACAACACAAGTTCAAGAGTCTACGCACTATATTCAAGATTTTACATGCATTCTCCACTTACACACACAACTTCACATTATCGTGAGTCACATCACAAGGGTCCATAGTGCATCCCCAGAAGAAAGTATATCGGTGCATTGCACACTACACCGAGGGTCCTATTCTTTCCACCAGTTTACTGCACTATTGGACCAACACTACCAAAGGCCAAATCTTCGGTTGCTAAACGAGAATGATAGAGAGGACAAAACATAATCACAAGAGTACACGCAACAAGGATAACATAATGGGCTCATATGCATATAGAGTGCCCATTGTATGAACCTAGATCTGATACCATGTGTAACGCCCTACCATGAAACCCTACAAGACAACACACTAGACACCAAAAATAGACAATTTTTTTTTGAAAGTGCAACATTCACACAATTGCAAGTGTAGCATTAACTAGTTTTCTAATCTATGTCCTCTAAGGCCCGCGACTATGCTACTTGATTCCCATTAACTAAATTAGCAAGAAACTATAAATCCTTACATTAATAAATTCTAACAAAAATATGAATCTCATTTAATCGTCACATTTACAAGATCAACTAATATGAATTATCCATTTCATGCTAACAATATAATAACATCAATTTTCATTAAATTGACTATAATATCAATTACATTCTTCATTACAAGAGAGAGTTTAAAATAGTTACAATGATACATCATTACACCATTACATCTTGAACCACAATGTCTCCTCACAATAGGTGAGGAGAGTACAACAGGAGAATAATACATATTACAACATATTATGATACAATACATGAAAGATAATCCTCATGAACTGAATCAATTGTGGAAGTCTTCAAATCCAGGAGTGATCACCATGAAAATGAACAAGTTAAGGGAACCCAATGGAGTGCAAGGAACATTCCACCCAACCATTTGGTACCCAAAGGAAAACCTCCCATGCTAGGAGATAGAAAAGGTTCCCACCACCACAATGATAACAAAGGACAACCAACTGACATAACAAGACTATAAAGGAATCCCAACATGTAAAGTACAACATATCATTACACTACAGTGACACTGCTTCCAAAGGAACACATAACATAAAATAGAAATACAAGTCAAGGGACTGGAAGGTTGTAGCAGGGGAGAGTGTCATCACATAGTCCAAACATGGGTTGTCCTAACAGTCTTCCACTAGATGTCGGCCCCTATCTATGGTTGTCCTGACAGTCTCACCTTAGACATCAGCCCCATAGGGTGACACATGCGGAACCAACTCCCTTTCGTGAAGACAAGGAGGTTGCTCTTTCCAACCAAGCCTTCTCATCCCATCCTTAGCCTGAACGAGCGCACCACAGGCATGGGTGAGGCATCCAATTATCTTGATTTAAGTGAAATTCTACCCAATCCTCTAGTTTATTAATTAGGTTATCACTTGATTAGGAAACTTCCATCTGGGTTGTCCTAGACGCCACTTTGTGCTCCATCCCTCATTGAGAGCCACTCCCCTTCTACAACTAGAAAACCCAACTGAATCAATAGGGCTAGCCAACATGCTCCAAATCACAAAACTACATGAACATACATAAAGGCGAGGTGTGTACCATCCCACAAACAAAATCAACCATAAAATCAGGTTAATAGTGTATGGCTATAACCCCATCAATAAACACTTCAAGTACCACATCAACCAAGATTATAGGTTCATCACATATACTTAGTCAGCCACATGGTTTATCCGAGCCTTTGGAAAACTTCTAATGTTCACCTCACAATTTTGACTTAAATAAATACACTGTAATCCAAATCATTCCTAATAAATACTCAATCATTTTACTTCATACAAATTCTCAACAATAATAGACTCATGGGATACATAATAGATTTCTGATGCAACCATTTCCAAGTTCGAGAAATACAAATCTTTCATTTAATCTAGATTGAATACATCAATCTATCTATAATTAATATTTTCTTTGATTTACACATTTAAATATAAGTACATTGAACACAACATTACTTTAATAAAAATCCACAATACACACTCATATATACATATACATACATACATACATACATACATACATACATACATACATATATATATATATATATATATATATATGCAAATACACACACACATATATATATTTGTATTTATGTATATATTTAATTACACGTTTACCATAGAATGTTGTTGCCAATCAATGAAATTAAAATTAAAAAGTAAATTTATACAACACAACCGCATATACATGGACCTATGTATATATATATATATATATATATATTCAGTTAGAAGTACAAGGCCGATAACAATCATGTAGGAGTTATGTGGATAGAATGAATTACCAACTCCAAACAAAGACTCAACATCTATTTTATTAGCCTCATTTATCAGACTCATTCAAAATTTTGATATACATTTTAAAACACCAACTTAACAAGTTCAGAGGCCGATTTTAATACTAGCTAAAGTTTAAAGAGGATAAAGATAGAATGGTTTGGCATTTCAATATGTGGACCTCCTCCCAATTGATACACATGCATTTGTGAAAGATAAATATCGAATACAATATCATATACTTCTAGAGTGGACAATAGTTAACTCAAGGTTCACTGCCACTGATTGAGCCTAACAAGAGTTGTGATGACAGTAAAGGAGATACTAGAAAATAAGCTAAGACTACAGGGCTCCGATTCCATGCTAGAGAGAAGTTAAGAGGAGACAAAGAGACCTAAGGCATGGCACAAGAATGACTTACAAAATTACAACAAGCAAACATCTCACAATTCTCATACAGCTAGGTGGCCAAGTGGGAGAGGGCGCACGGACCCGAATGCAAACCCACAAGAATGCTTCCTTAACCAAAGACAGGGTAATACGCCTCCCAACAATACAGTGATTTAACAAGAAACCAAAGGAAAGAAAACATGTATGCAGACCATTATGCAGCCAAAACTATGATAAAAGAGTTCCCCCATCATTGCCACAGTGACACAAGAAGAGAAAGAAACAAAGTATCGACTACTTCATTCAATCGCTTACCCACAAGCTACTAAATGCGACATGGAGAATATTTTGGACACACTGGTGAATGGAAAATTAAACAGATCAGATAAACATCAAATTTTATAGAATTTTGGTTTTCCCCAACAAGCGTATTAATTAAATCTTCAGAGCATTTGCATGTTTTAAGACACAAGAATACATAGATTTATAACTTGTGAAACAAAAGAATTTTGGTGTCTTCAAGAGACCCTACGCCAATGTTAGATTGGAAAAAGTAAATAAATCATAGATAACAATGGAAAACACACAAAGAAACTTAAGATTTTTTCTAGCATTGGTAAATAATAGGCGCCATCACCGGGAGTGAAATGGATACAAAGCAAGCACAAATGATTTTCCAACAAGAGCTTGAGCTGAAAATTTCTGAAAGTATAATTTCTAATTTATTCGATTCAAGATTAAATAAACAAAGAATCATTTGTTTCAAACAACTCAATATTGACATTGAATTTCCTAAAAGATTATAAACTAGAAGAATGGTGGAACTTGGATACTTGTACTTGCCAAAGGAATTTTTTTTGCAAAGCTCACCACTTCCATCTTGCAGCTTCAACACACATCCAAGATCTCAACGAACACTACAATTTCCCCAATTTCAAGCCTCCAAATTCCAAAATCAATTTTTCCAAACCCCAAAAAACTCTGAGAGCCGAAAGATTATTCTGGCAGAGCTCCAAGATTCATTTTCAGAAAATAACCCAAAATCCCTTCTCCTAGTTATCCCTAATTATTTATTTTCCACTCTTCGTAATTGCATATATTAATTATTTTATTTTATTTTATCCCCAATCTATTGTTGTAGGAAACTTCTTTTCCTAGATTAAATTGTTTGATTTCCCTGACAATTTCTTTCAACCACTCTTCATTATATATTAATAATATATCTTTATTTAGTCACTCCCAATAAATCCTCTTTAGAATATCTAATTTATTAATTTTAACTTACCTTTTAATTCTATTGCACCACAATTTAATTAATATATTTATTTTTATATATCTTTATTAAATCATAACTTATTTTTTATTTAAACCAAATAAGCATTAATAAAATTTTATTTTATCAATACCATAATTATATAAAATCTTTCTATTTTTAATTATCACAATTTCCCTTTTACTTTGATAATTTTTATTTTAATATAATAATCAATCGAATCACTAATCAATCAATTAATCGAATGAACATAATGCCAAGTAGTCACCGACCTCACAACATAGGCAAAAATAATAGCATGACAACCAAGATGAACCAAACCACATACAAACAACACTGTCAGGGTGAAACGTAGAGGGTCACTACACTTCCTAAGGTTCCCATTTCTTTAACAGTATAAGCATGAGTTTAGGGAGCCAGGTAATTCAATTTCACACTTGATTATTTTATTATCAATTTTCACATCAATTTTGTCAAGGACCTTTGTCTCAAGGGATAAAGAAACCAAAACCCTAGAATTTAGATGGGGTGGGTAACCCTTGACTCTTCAACTTGCATGACATTACCAACTAGTTTCAAAATATTGGGGATGAAATTCCATAGTTTTGAGGGGACATTCTTTATTTCAAGCCAATTAGGAGTAGACCTAGCAACAACCTCTTCAAGGTTTTCCTTTGGAGACCATGGTAAAACTCTAAACATCGACTTCCCAACATTCCAATATTCTTTATTAACCACCCTTTCTTGCATCCCATGATTTCCAAGGAAAACCACATCATCTTGTAGAACGAAACATGAATACCCATCTTTTTTCCCCATATAGAGGCAATACATTCATCAAATAATTTATGAGAAGGAAGAAAATTGACATCTAAATAGACAAAGAAAACAAAAATGTTTCTCAACCTTGTTTCCTATGGTTTTAAAGCTTTTAACATGTCATCATTGAGACTAATGGAGAGAACCTTGGTCTCAGAAGGAATCTTACCATGGTTTCCTTTTCCCTTGTTACCATCTCTAAGGATGCCTCCATCTACCACTCCATCTACCCCAGGCTCCAGTACTTTGTCGCCTCCTAGATATCAATGTCCCCAGCCAGTTGACCTCCTCCATGGTTGGAAACAAACACAATAGACAAAGGGAAGATTTCCACACCCTCATCAGCTATCACCATATCCTTGTATAAGTGTTGCCTTAAAGTTTCACTTTCCTTATTGTTTATCTCATTATCATTCTATAGGGGCTCATTTAATTTCTCTCTACCATCCATCTCCCTATAATTGTTGGCTCCATCTCCCATGAGCCAAATGGATTGGGAGAGGTATGGAATGGTATAGGATGTACAGTCTCAATAAATGGAGGCTTACCACTTTCACAGTGCACAAGCCAAGGGTTAAACTAGAACACAATTCATTTAATAGGTTAAGTTAAGTTGGCAGGAGACAATTTCAAAATTCAAAAACACACACCACTTAAATAAATCAAATAACCAGCAACACAACCAAGAAAACCTAATTAACAAAGAGATTCAAAAGGAAGAAGAGGAATGAAGGATTCAAAGGTGATGAAGAACACCGATCCAAGCTCGAAGCAGTGATCACAAAGCTCCAGGAAGCAAAAATGGCAGAAGACCATTCGACTTCCCAAAGCTCTGCACACCCACCTTTCTCCCATAAAATTCTATATATATATATATATATATATTTACATGTATATGTATAGATAGATATATGTACATGTATATATGCATATACATATACATATACATATACATATACATATACATACACACACACACACACACACACACACATATATATATATGTACATGTATATGTAAATATATGTGTAAATATATGTATATATGTATATATGCACAGGGTAAGTGCAAAAAGATGGGGGGCCAAAAGGGGCCTTAAGTAATACTTTTTCTAAAATTAGGAAATATCGACCTTGGATGTGAAATTGAGGAAATTCCTACACTCAAAATATTAGATGCAACAAAAAAAAGGATCGTAGTGCTCCAATTCTACTCTCTAAACTACTATTTTTTTAAATGGTAGAGATTAAGGGGGTTCAAAAGAGGGAGCCACAAAAATTGGTGTTGTTTTTTGTCAAAAAACATAACATAGCGACTTTTGTGGCTCCCTCAAAAGGTTAACTTCTTTTGGTATTTTTAAACTCGCTTCGGTGAGAATTAGCTAATAGCATTTAGTTTATGTCTTATTTTTCTAATATCTTTTTAATGAATATTTGATTTCTAACTAATTTTCAAAGTGGACATCCTGAAAAATAGAATTTTGGCCATGCTACCCCTATAAATTTTGAAAACTAATTGAAAATCAATATTT
The DNA here is from genome assembly GCA_007258455.2 of Sequoia sempervirens. Taxonomy (NCBI): domain Eukaryota; kingdom Viridiplantae; phylum Streptophyta; class Pinopsida; order Cupressales; family Cupressaceae; genus Sequoia; species Sequoia sempervirens. The sequence goes on along the minus strand of VDFB02039663.1, from coordinate 6,424 downwards.
TTTTAATATGTGTAGAATGTATTCTAGTTTCTAAAAATGTAGTTTTTGAAATTTCAATGAACGGATAATTTATAACAAAAAAAATACCAAACAGTGGTTTTTGCCTAAAAATGGACACAAAAACAAATGAAATTAAAGATGAAAGGCTTAACAATGTCAAAATGTGAAAAAAATCACATCATTAAATAGCTAAGGGGGAGCCTAAAAATACCCAAGTGTTTGATTTGTTTGACCTTGAAACACATGCAAACCTGATGGTTAGAATGGATGCAATTATGTGAAATCTTGTAGAATATGCAAAAACACATCTTTGGGTGTTGGCAAAGAACTCCAAGCCTTTAGGTTGGTAATCCAAAGAAAATAACAAGCCTAAGGCTTGGGGATTCCCAAAGAAAGAAATAACTTGAACGCGTTATAACACGCTCGTGTTATTTCATGATTTTGACATATTTTTTGTGTTTGTACTCAAGAGTTGCCTAAGCAAGACATAACACAAGCGCATTATAATGCACTCGTGTTATATCTTGCCTTTTGTTAAATGCTAGTCTATTTAAATGTATGTATATATATTTGTATGTATTCTTGTATGAAATGTATGTATGTATGTGTGCATGCTTGCATGTATGTATATACACCTATATGTATGTATGTATGTATGTATGTATGTAAGATTGTATGTACATATGTACGTATGCTTGTATGTATGTAAGTATGTATTTATGCATGTATGTATGTATATATGTCTACTTATATGTATGTAAGTATGTATGTATTTATAGGGAGGGAGAATTTTAAGAGAGAGAGAGAGAGATTTGTCTAGGTAGGGTGGGAGGGAGACACCTAAGAGAGAGAGAGACCTGAGAGAGGGAGAGGGTGTGGGAGGGAGAGACCTGAGAGATAGCGAGTGGGAGAGAAGGGGTTGGAGTGAGAGGGACTTATCTAGGTAGGGCAGGAGGGATAGAGGGAGAGAGACAGATAGAGAGAGGGGGTGGGAGAGAGAGAGAGGGGGTGGGAGAGAGAGGGGGGGAAGAGAGAGAGTGAGAGAGACCTGGAGAGAGGGAGGGTGGAGGGAGATAACTGGAGAGGGAGGGGGCTGGAGGGATGGAGGAAAGAATGGAAAGAGGGAGAGAGGAAAGGGAGAGGAAAGACAAAAGACAAAGATGGAGAGACAAAGATGGAAAGACAGACATATATATATATATATAGGAGAGGTGTGGGGAGTGGAGACTCTGAAAGATGGTGGAGAGAGGGAGAGAGATAGGGTGAGGGGGAATGGAGAAGGAGGGATCTCTATCTAGGGAGGGAGGGAGTGGAGAGAGATAGAGGGGGTGGAAGAGAGATAGGAGACCCAAGAGAGGAGAGAGACAAAAGAGGGGGGGGGGAAGAGAGGAGAGAAAGAGATTTATTCAGGGAAGGAGATCTGAGGAGAGTGGAGAGGGAGAGAGGGAGGGAGGGTGGAAGAGAGGGTGCATGGAGGAGGATCATCCAGGCAGGCAGGAGGATATGAGAGCTACCTAGGGGTAGGGGTCTCCAGAGGGAGACCCAAGAGAGAAAAGGAGTGGGGTTGGAGGGAGAGACTTGAGAGATAGGAGGGAGAGACCTGAGAGAGAGTTATCTAGTTATGTAGGTAGGGTGCCTTAGGGAGAGACCTGATAGAGAGAGGGGGTGTTAGGGAGAGACTTGAGAAAGAGGGAGAGATAGGGAGAGAGAGGGGTGGGAGTGGGAGAGAGGGGGATGGAGTGAGAGGGAATTATCTAGGTAGGGTGGGAAGGATAGATAGAGAGGTGTGTTATTGATATGTGGTTGTCATTGATGTCGACACTATTAGCATTGATGCACTAGAAGTTGTATATGTCGAGGATATTGAGAAAATTGTAATAAGAAGTGTTGCAGCTTGTCAGTAGTGAAGCAAAGTTCCTTTTGTCGATGTGTTCAATTCATTGGTGTTCTGAGGTTGTGAACTAATGGGTTTCTTGTTGATTATATCTAGTTTATCCATGTCAAGTTCTAGAGATCTGCGTGAAGATTTGATCGAGTTATGAAGATTTGTATTTTGACAATTTTTTTGTTACTTCAGTTTGTGTTCCTGAATGAAGATCATGTGAATTCAGTTAGTTCAGTTGTTGCAGATGCTTCTCTAGTGTTTCATGATGCTTGTGGATGTTTCTAGTTTGTGCTCTATCTTTGTTGCACATCTGCATTGATCGTTGTGCTCATGATATGAGATTTTCTCTTGTGTATTCATGTTTTTCATGTTCCTGGGCAATAAGGTGTTGAATCATGTTGTGGATCTTCGAGGAGTAATTAAATAAAATGGTTCATGTTTAAGGATGTTGTTTTCAGTCTTCACTATGTTGTGGCTGACTTTGGCTAATTCACATGAATAATCTTTATTGATCTAAGTCAATTGTTTATATTCTTTCTTGCTATTTTGTTGAAGCTGACTTATAGCAATGTAATTTATTTTTATAGATATATAAGAACGATTGTTTTATCATTTTAAGATGTGTATAAGGAGTGGAAGTGTCAAGTGTGGAAATCTTGTGTGTGAATATTGTTCAGATCATTCGAAGGCAGAGCAGAGAGTGAAGAAGAGTGAAGAAGTGTTCATGTGCTTAACCAGAACTGTAACCAGGCATTAGCATATGCTATTTTCTCAGTTCAAAGTATGATGGATTTAATCAAAACCTTTCTATAAGACAGCGTGTCTTCCTTTGTAATTGAGCAGTGAGCTCTAGGCAGTGTTCCTAAATGCATATGCATTCCCCATTCATATTTTTTATTATTTTAACAGGGTATAATCTTGTGAACTGACCTCCACCGTGGTTTTTCCCCTAACAGGGTTTCCACGTAAAAAATTTGGTGTTGTGTGTTTCTAATCTATTGTTCATTTATGATTTCATTAATATTGATAAGATCTAAGAATAAGGATTAATAAGTTTAATAAGTTTAAAATTTGGTGACAAATGATTCACCCCCCCTCTCAGTTGTCTATCCTTGTGTTTCCAACAATTGGTATTAGAGCTAAGTTGCTTGGAAGAAGTTTGACAACTTGAGGTGATCCAGAAAGGTGACTTATAAGAAGGATAGTCCTAGATTTGATGGAAAAAATTATTGTTTATGGAAGACTTGAATGGAGTGCCATCTGAGATGCATTGGTGAACCCTAATGGAGCATTACAAAAATATATATGTTATTCCACATAATGGTCCTACTACTTCTGTTGAGATCAGGGATGTTGAGTATAATATCCAGGCTAAGGAGGCATTGTTGAGTGCTTTAACTGATACTAAGATGAAAAATGTGATGGATTTGAAGATTGCTTATGAGATCTAGAAAAAGTTGGAGACCTTGTATGAAGGTGATACTAATGTGAAGATTGCTAAGCTACAAATTCTAAAAGGGAAATATGAAAAGTTGAAAATGGGTGATGATGAAAAATGTGACTACTTTCATGCAAAGAGTGAATGAACTTGTGTGTGGTATCAGATGTGTTGGTGGACAGATAGACGAATCAAAGATTGATGCTAAAGTGCTTAGATCCTTGCTTGATTCTTACAAAGTTAAAGCTAGTACTATTGAAGAGCTCTAGACTGTGACAATTGTTACCAGAGATGTTGATTGGTAAGCTTACTGCTTTTGAGTTGAGTGAATTTGGTGATGCCCTTCCTAAGGTTGAATCTCCATTCAAGGCTACTACTTCTGAAAGAGATAGACAAAGATATGATTTAGGTGAAATTTCATCAAGAAATACATTCAAGTATGAGGATGAAATGAAACAACTTGATGAAGAAGAAAGAGAGCTAGAAGAACTTGAAGCATTGATTATGAAGAGAGAATCCAAAGGACAAGGTAAGTATAAAGGAAAGTTGTCTATTAAATGTTTCTCTTGCAATAGGATAGGTCATTTTGCATCAAGGTTTCCTGAGAGAGTTTCCAAGCCAAGATTTAACAAGCCTAAATTCCAAAATAAGTGTTACTATGTTGTTGATGAAGGTGTGATAGATGATGAATCTGATAAAGGAAATGCAAGTGAAGATGAATTTGTGTTTATTGCTATCAAGGAAAATAATCTCATGTCTATTGAATCTGCTAGTTGTACAAATGTGGAGAAATCCCTAGCTGCTCGAGTTGAAGAGAAAGATGAATGGGTAATTGACAGTGGTTTTTCTCATCATATGACATGAGATAAAAGCAAGTTTGTGAATTTCGAAAAGTATGATGGTGGTGTTGTGAGATTTGGTGATAATACAGCTGGTGTGATCCATGGAAGAGGATTCATTTCTCTTGATGGTAAGCATAATACTAATGATGTCTTGTATGTTGAAGGTTTGAAGCATAATATTTTAAGTTTTGGACAAATTGTTGATAAGGGATACAATCTTCAGTTCAAGGATGGTAAGTGATAAATATTGGGAAATTCTAGAAATGTGATTGCATCAGGTACAAAAAAAAAAGGTAATATTTTTCACCTGAGTGTTGCTAGTAAAAGTTGCTTGATTGCTCAAATTGATGAAGTCTAGTTGTGGCATAGGAGAATGTGTCATGTTAACTTTGATAATATTTTCAAGATAAGTTCTACTAAGGCTGTGAGAGACCTTCCTAAGTTGATGAAACCTACTAATTCCATATGCAAAGAATGTTAATTGGGGAAGCAAAAAAGAATTTCATTTCAGAGTAAACAACAAAATTCAAATGGATTGTTGGATCTTGTGCATACTGATTTGTGTGGTCTTGCTAGAGTTGGAAGTTTACAAGGTTAAAGATACTTCATGTTGCTTATTGATGACTATTCAAGGATGATGTGGGCTACTTTCTTAAGGGAGAAATATGAAGCTCTGGAAAAGTTCAAGATCTTTAAGGCTAGAGTTGAGACAGAGATAGGTCTGAAGATTAAATGTCTGAAATCGGACAGAGGTGGTGAATTCACTTTCGGTGAGTTTAATTCTTTTTGTGAAGAGCATGGAATAAAGAGATAGTTATTTCCACTGTGGACCCCTCAAAAAAATGGATTTGTGTAAAGGAATCTGAACAAAACAGTTCTAGATGCTGCTAGAACCATGATGTTGGAAGGAAATGTACCTCATATCTACTGGAGAGAAGTTGTGAGTACTGTTGTGTACACACTTAACTGGGTACAAATCAAAGGTGATACTGGTAAGAAATATTTTGAGCTATGGACTTGTCAAAAGCCTATTGTTAGATATTTCAAAATCTTTAGAAGCAAGTGCTATATAAAAAGAGATTAAGATATAGGAAAGTTTGATGCTAGGATTGATGAAGGAATAGTTTTGGGTTATTCTACTAATAGCAAGGCCTACCGGTGTTACAATAAGAGATTGAAGAAAATGGTTGAAAGTGAAAATGTTAAGGTTGATGAAGAAATAGTTGCACCATCCAGAACCTGTGGATATGATTCTGATGATCAGAATGATAGTACAAACAAAGGAAAGCAAGTTTAGACTTCAAATCAAGTGCAAATCATTTTGGTGAATGAAGGAGATCAAGAAGAAGGAGAGATTGGTGAAAGAACAGAAGAGAGATTAGAAGATCCTGAAGTTGAAGAACATTCTAAGAAGACTCTGAGGTATGTAAGGTTGAATCATTCAGAGAATCAGATCATAGGTGATAAGAAAAAAGGTTTCTAGACTAAGAGAAAGATTGCAGAAGAATATTGTTTGATTTCAAAGACTGAGCCTACTAATGTGAATGAAGCATGCAAAGATGAACATTGGGTTGAAGCAATGAAAGAGGAACTACATCAAATTGAAAAGAATGATACAAGGAATCTTGTTCCCAAACCTACGGATAAAAATGTAATTGGAACTAAATGGGTCTTTAGAAACAAACTAAATGAGCAAGGTGAAGTGGTTAGAAACAAAGCAATACTAGTATGTAAGGGATATTCACAGATGGAAGGTATTGATTTTGAAGAAACCTTTGCCCCTATTGCTAGAATTGAAGTTGTCATGTTGTTTCTTGCTTATGCTACTTACAAAGACTACAAATTTTATCAAATGGATGTCAAGTTTTCTTTTCTAAATGGTGAGTTGGAAGAAGTGTATGTTGAGCAACCAGATGGATTTCACTTGAGTTGGAAGAAGTGTATGTTGAGCAACCAGATGGATTTCACTTGACTGATTAGGGAGATATGGTTTGTCAATTGTAGAAAGCATTGTATGGACTCAAACAAGCCCCTAGAGCATGGTATGCCAGATTGGATAAGTACTTGGTGAAGCTTGGATTTAACAAAGGTATTGCTGATAGTAATATGTATTTCAAGAATGATGATAAAGAGTTGATTGTTGATGTTTTTTTTGATGGTATCATATTTGGAGGAGATGATAGCTTTTGCATGAAGTTTGTTGATGAGATGAAAAATGAGTTTGAGATATCAATGATTGGAGAGATGAAATTTTTCTTG
>VDFB02039662.1:0-24882 GCA_007258455.2 Sequoia sempervirens | reverse complement strand
CCTTTCTAATTTTCTAGCCTTGAAAGTAGTCTCCACTTCAACTTCATTTTTTAAATTGGTTTTTATCATTTCAAATGAGCATAATGTGCCATATAATTGATATGTAGTGTAAGTATTAACTTTTTCACTATAAGAATCAGGAATATTTTTGAGAATTTTCTTTATCACTTTAGGTTCTTTGACTTGTGCACCAAGACCTCTCATTGTAGTTACTAGTTCATCAACCCTCTACATACAACTTGAAATTGTTTCCTCTCCAGGAATTCACAAAGTCTCAAACTATGCATTCAAATTCTATAATGTATCTTATTTAACCTTACCATCTCCTTCACAAATGATCCCTAATTTATTCCAAACTTCTTTAGAAGTCTTTAGATCCATAACTTTTACTAATTCAAATTTGAAAGACTATTCAAAAGAACAAACCTTGCTTTACCATTTTCCTCATTGGCTTTGATCTCATAACTTGTGCTTAGACCATTTTGAAGTATAGTATATGTAGTCCTTATTTCCTATTCAACATGAAATCCAAGGTACACTAGATAACCTTCCATCTTTTCCTTCTTGAATGCATAGTCTGTGCCATCAAACTTAGGGCTCTCTATCATGTTCGCCATCTTGGATATACCTCAAGAAATTAACCTTTCCTCCAAGGAACCTTTCTTTGATACCAATTGCTAACTGAACAAGACAACTAAGAGGGGGTGAATCAGTTGTATCAAATTAAAACATCAAAATGCTTAATAGTAATAAGATCCACAAGCATTCATTAAATCCTTAATTTTTTGTAGTGATTAATCATGAAAAGTAGATAACACAAATTGAAACAATACCATACACAAGAGAACACCAAATTTATGTGGAAAAACTTATGAGGGGAAAACATGGTGAGGATTAGCTCACAATATATGTAATTGCAAAACTGGTACAAGGGATCAATACCCAAATAGGATGTACACTTTCCAATAGGGCTCACAACCATAGCTCACTACTAGAATATGAAAAGAAGATAGAAGAGAAATGTTTCATAGAGAGCACTATCTCAATGCAACAAGGAATCCACCACAAATAGTCCAACACTTTCATAGCCTTGTTTGAAAGATTGCGGACACCTTTAGCTTGCTACCTTCAGAAGTCCAACACTTTGAAGTTCACACTGCTCTGCTAAAATTCTCACCTCATTCATCACTTACATCTCCTTCACATCTATCTTAAGATCTTCCAACAACACCACTCTTATTTATACCATCCCCAACCTTGAGAACCTTCTCCAAGGTCACCAACATATCCTTTACATTTACAATTTCAAATTAGGTATGTGAAAGCTAAACCTACATTTTGCTCAAACAATGACAAATACTAGCATTATTAGTCAATTTAAATAAATCAAATAAAGTAATCCTATGAAATATTTGATCATGCTAAATATGCAAACAAGATGAAAATAACCAAAGTAACTAAATGAAAGCATATAAAAGCATCAATCAAACTCTATCCCATAGTGGGACTGGTGCTCCTTTGATGTGGAAAGAATTCCCTTTCCCACCCACTTTGATAAAGCTTTCAAGAAGTGATGAAGTACAATTTCCCTCAAAGATAGTGATACCCATTGGAGGATGGTCACTTTGTATAAAGATGTGGATCCATTCTTCATAGAGAATCCTTCTATAAATAGGGTTGAAGGGTTGAAGAATGAAGAGATTGGAGGAATGTAGGATTAAAGGAGAGCCAATCAGAAAGTGACACTTGTCACAATTCTATTGGATGAGAGTGGAGCACATTTCGGGTAATGTGTAGAGTAAAGGGGATGGAAGAGAAATTAATAAAAAGGGTTGAGGATTTGAAAGGATGTAAGAGAGATTAATGCATATGGTTGAGATGTAAGAGAAGTTAATTCCTTTGTAAGAGGCATTAATTTTTGTGTAAGAAAGTCAAATAAGTGGAGTTATTGAAGGAATATTCTCAAAGAATATGCCTTTGTGAGGGAAAATAGGGTAAAGAGTTAATTAAAAAAAATTATATTCATTTGCAATTTGGTTAGTTAATCAGGGGTTTAGTTTGACCAAGGTTGTGTCAAAAGAGGCCAGTTTAATGATTAGAGTTGAATAATTTGTAATTAATCAACTGGCAATAGTGGATCAGACATTTACTGAAATGGAATTACTGACAAACCCAAATAGGAGGACTTTAGGGTTTTAACGAAAACCTGACTCTATTTGAAGCCAAGTACAAACATTAATGAGTAGGTGGAAGTGAATTTAAATCAAACCCACCACTTTCGGATTATTAGTGTTCAATGTTTACCACTCCAGAAATTGAGTATACGTCAACAGGATTATTTCTCATGAGAGCAGTGGATCGATAACTACGAGTTCTAATTCAGAGCCCCATGGGGCAAACCCTTAAACCAATTCAAAGCAATTAAACCAAACGCTTAGAATTAGGTTGAGTAGATCATGATATTTTCTAGATAGACCACAGTCTCAAACCAAGATATCGATGAATGGAAGACTTCTAGTGGACTCAGTTAACCATTTAGCACTGGTGAAAAATGTCATAGAAAATAGATAAATGAATATCACTCTAATTGCTATGAAATCTTGGAAATTACATAAACAATTATGCAACATAACTAAATGTTCATGGAAGAAATGATAAAGATAAGCATAGCCAGCAGTACCACGTAACAACGCTAGCGATGAAGCCCACATGCAAATTTTCCACACTACACGTAATATGTGGGATGAAATGAAGAAATTTGTAATGGGGCTTTCCTTAGTGAAAACCCCCATTTTGGTGTTCCCACCTCTAAAGACAACTAGATAGATAGAGAGAAATGAACTAAAATGGATAAATTGTGTGTTGAAAGCAAAAATTGCTTCACGAGTAGAACCCACACCACCAAGTATGAGTGATAAAAGAAAACCCCACTCAAGGAGGATAACTCGTATCACAAAATGTAGGTGATAAAAGAAATCATTGCTTGAGCAGGAGAACCCATATCTTGAAGTAAAGATGCAATAGATAGGGGATGTGGAATCTTAGGATGCTTGCAAGCATAAGGGAGATAGATGTGAGAGCTAAGAGATCTTGAGAGTGCTTGAAGCTACTATAACAAGTTGTATTGATTTATGCAAGCAAAATAATAAGAGAGAAAATGCTAGAGCCAAGGATAGAAAGAAGCTAGAAGCTAGAATGAAGCTAGAGTGAAGCTAGAGAGAAGTTATAAGGAGCCATAAGATTGAAAGGATAGCATATAAGGAGAGAGGAGAGGAGAAAAGAGCCTTCCTGAGTGGTTACAAGGAATCTTGAGCCATTACCACTAACAAAAGTAGATGACAAATGGCAAACATGCATAGAAATGGTCATTTGAACATTGAAACATAATGGAATGCTAACATGGTGTGTAGATGTACACATAGTGTGCTAGTGTCTAGATAATGTATCACACTACAAAATAAAACAAATGGGAAAAGCACAATGTCTAATGCAAAGCTGACATGCATGGGTAGTTGCTTGGAAGGGGTGTTGAGCAATCTGAGAAGGGAAAATAGTTGATGCAGGGGCTAAAATGAGCCTACACAAGATTCTAAGGGAGTGGAAACTAAACTAGATGTAAGAATGTATGTGAAATTGCAAGGGGTACAATTTTATGACATTACTTTTTTCCCCCACTTTAGCGGGCATGCTAAAGGGAATCTACTAAACATAAATAGCATTATAATGCCATAAAGGATATTGTAGAGGAAGTAGAAAATTCTCTGGACCAAGTAAGCATGTCCCCAAGCTGGAGATATACAAAACAAATGCATTAGACAAGAAAAACTTGCACCAGACAACAATGTTAGTGCATGAAAAACTAAAGGATTTGTTTCGCCAAAGACTCTCAATGTAAAAGGGTTGTCTCTAATTACTTATGTGGGCTTCATCCCCAAATTAAGAAATAAATAACACTTAGAAGAATTATAATACAGAGGGAAGTGGGAAATATACCCTGTATGAAGAAGATGGTGACTCTGATCCCAGAGGCGCTAAAAAGAGAAATGAAAGCGATAATTTATGAGAAAAGGAAGGAATGAAAATTCTAAGAGGAGATAGCCTGGGCCTGTGTACTCACACTCGAGGATTAACTAAAAGAACTTCTCGTAACTCCATAGAACTACGGTTGCAATAAAGTACACCCAAGGTGCTCTGTGTCCAATGATAATAAATCTCAAAGATGAAGGGTCTGTAGTCTATCTGCAAGGAGGTAGCCCCAAGATCTCTCACATGAAGGAAACCTTATGAATTATGTATCTTACAGGCCCACAAACCTACAAGAAGGTATCCCCCAATATCTTTCACATAAAGGAAACCCAATGAAGTTCCTTATAGGCTATAGACCTACAAGAAGGTGTTCCCCAAGAACTCTCACATGAAGGAAACCCAAAAATAGCACCTTACAGACCCACATACCCATAAGGAGGAATCCCCCAAGATCTCTCACATGGACTAAACCTAGAGGATGGATACTTTGCAAAGTTGTACAAGAAAGTGACTTTATAGGTGCACCTACAAAGCAACATGTTTAGCTATAGATAGAACATGTTCAAAAGTGGCCACATAGGAAAGTAAGCAAACAATCACATAGACCATTAACAAGTTGGAAGGCTTTCAAAGGGGTCCCTTGGGAACACTTCAGAAGAAGAGGGGTCCACTCAAGGGACACGTTTGAAAAGCGAAGTCTAGTTAGGCTACCCCCAAGATAGACACAAAGATATGAGACAAGGGAGAACCATGCAAGATACTTGGAACATGTAGGATAAATGAGTAAGGTATACAAGGGTAATATTTTTAACATAACGTATACAAGAGTAGGTATAGTAATGAGTCCCAACCTCAAAGGAAAGACTATCGTGCCTAGGGCATATTAACCAACATTATCAAAGCCACGAATTTCAAGAAAAAAAGCAATAATAGAAGATGAATCAATATTAATCTTAGGAAATAGATCAATGCTAGATACATTGAGTGTCAAACCAAAGTCAATGAGAGTACATCTAGTGCTGATATTATTAATGTTGACTATAATCATTAGAGGATCTGCTTGCTTCTATACTTCAAAGGCAGGAGTTCATGGAGATAGAATGTAATATTTCACAAACCTGCACAAATATGAGCAGATTGAAGCAAGTCCTGCAATGAGATCTTAACTAAAGTAACTTGGATTTTCTCAACAAGATTGCAATCGTCGGGTGCTTTAGTTGTAGGTTTAGGTTCTTGAGGAAGGTTTGGTTGTTTATTCATTCTATTCTCATAAGTATGGGCTACTACTCTATAAGAGATAGCCTTAGAAAGGTTAGGAGAGTTACTATCAAATGGAACACCATCAATAGAACAAACCCTTTGAGGAGAAGAACTAGCTAGATTCATGTAAAGGACTGGTCTCTTAGGACTTTGAGGGGCAGCAAAAACATGGATTATATTTACAAAATCATCACAACTAGCAAAATTATTTGAAGGTATATTCTCAACATCTATCTAGGAAGGATCATATGTGGAAGGAGATTCATCATTCGCTAATGAATCATCTCTATAAGAGAGTGCATCAGAACAAAGATGAAATTCATCACTCACCAATGCAACATCTCTATAAGAGAATGCATTGGAAAGGAGAAGGGATTCACCATTCACTAATGCATCATCTCCGAAAGAAAGTGCATTGGAATGAAGAGAAGGTAAAGTAATATTAAGAAAAGTATCAATGATTTCATCTTCTTACAACAAGATATCCTCTGAAGCAAGAGGACTCTCATGAGAAGGATCAAATATACAAAGTGACATGTGCAAAGCCAAGTCACTATAACATGAATGAAATGAAACATCATTAATTCTTTGAATAAAATAAAATGTTTAGTTGATAAAAGAAGATATTAAATTCATTTTTGAAATAGTAAAATAAATATGATAAATAATGAATAAAGAAGTCAGTTGATACCAGAACTAAGAAAATCCAAAAATCTAGATTTTTAGATTTTTTTGGTATTTTCTAGGTTCTTGTAATTTGCATTTTTGGAGGTCTTCAGAGTAGAATTTGGGGTTGGAACTTGTGTTAGTCCCTAAATTTTGGCTAGCAAAGGAATTGTATTTTAGGGATTGAACTAGTCTTCTTGTAGACCTTTCCAACGATGCAAATGGTTCTAAATTTCAAGCAAAAAGTCAAAATTTATGACCCTACCAAGTAGGGGTAAATAAATTCTTGGTTTTTGAAAAAAAAGTTTTTCTTAACATTAGTTTCTCTAAAATCTAGAGAAGGGGGTTTCACTACTTAGGATTTCTCTTTATTTAGAGAGCCTCATAGGGTGAACTAACCTAAACTACCACAAGGAACAACACGAGAGTTCTAGAATTAGAAAAAGTAGGTCACGAATATTTTCTAGATAGACTGACAGGCTCTCAACCAAAGGATGATAGTGCAGGTCTAGGATGGCAGTGCAACACACTTGTATCTCTCTAGTGTGTTGTTATCTTTACAAACTAGAAAGTGAGAATGTCATAGAAAATGGCTAAATGACTACTTCTACTATAATTGCTAAGAAATCTTGGAATGTTAGAAAACAATAGAATATAACATAACTAAAATAACGTGAAGTAGAAATGATAAAGATAAGGAGAAGATAGGAAACACTCACAACCACACAAGTGATGAAGCCTCCAACATGTGAATGTTTTCAATACCTACATGCATGATATTTGGGGAAAGTGTTGGGGCTGTATAGGGGTTTGCCTCAGTCAAAACCCAATTTGGAATTCCCACCTCCATAGAAAACTAGATAGAGAGAGAAATGAACCAAAATGGACAAAGTGTGTGGTGAAAGAAAAACCCCTTCAGGAATAAAACCCACACCACCAAGTATGAGTGATAAAAGAAAACCCCACTCAAGGAGGGGAACCCGTATAACGAAATGTAGGTGATAAAAGAAATCCCTGCTCAAGGAGGAGAACCCATATCACAAAGTAAAGATGCAATAGATAAGGGATATGAAATCCTAGGATGCTCACAAGCATAAGGAAAGGGAGATAGATGTGAGAGCTAAGAGAGCTTGAGAATGATTGAATCTATTGTAAAAGGTTGTATTGAGCTATGTAAGTAAAACAACAATAGAGAAAATACTAGAGGGAAGGTTGGAAGGAAGATAGAAGCTGGAATGTAGCTAGAGTGAAGCTAGAGTGAAGCTAGAGAGAAGTTAGAAGGAACCATAAGATTGAAAAGATAGCATATAAGGAGAGATGAGAAGCAAAAAGAAGCTTCTCAGGAAATTACAAGGAATTATGATCCGTTACCATTGGAGAAAGTAGATGACAAGTGGTAACCATGCACGAAAATGGTCATTTGAATGTTGAAACATCACAAGACACTAGGGTGGTGTAAACATCTATGTGGGGTGCTAGTGCCTAGACACATCATGCTATGAAACGACACAAATGGGAAAAGCACAATGTCTAACATAGAGATGACATGTGAGGGTAGCTGCTGAAAATGAGTGTTGAGCATCTTGAGAAGGGAAAAAGGCTATTGTAGGGGCTAAAATGAGCCTACACAAGATGCTAAGGGAGTGGACACTAAATTAGATGAAATAATGTATGTGAAATTGTAAGGGGTGTAATTTTACAACATTACAACGTGTTTACAAGGTCGCCACCCAAACATTCCTACGGTGGATAGGAATAAAGATGACCCATATAAATCCTTAGTTAAGACCCAAATTTTTCCTAATACACCTCAACATGCTTCCAAAACTATTGAAGCTCCTTCATACATAGTGTAAACACCAGGTCAACCATTACTTGTGCAAAAAACCATAAAAAAATGTTAAGTACATGCTTCCCACTTGATCAAGACGACGTGTGAGCCATACAAATATCTTTTACATCTTTTGAAAAAATATTCAAATCAACTAACATCTAACAAATATTTTTTCCATACTTGAATCATAGAAATACTTCAACCCATAATAGCCAATTAATCTTATATGCAAACTAACACATGAAACACAAACTATACTGCACCAAATCATGAGAAATCTAGAATTCTAAAAGATACAATTCTTAGATTTGTACAACCTAAAACCAAACTATGAAGAAATGTGGAGCAAATACATTTCTCCTATACCATAAAAAACAATACTAAAAGCCTAGTTCACACACTAGTAAACATATCTTACTCTGCATAATGATCCAGAATCCCAAACTTGAAATATAGCAACTATAGATAGACTTGAAAATTTGAGATCCCACAAATATTTTTTCCATACTTTCATGAAAGAAATACTTCAACCCAGAACAACCAATTAATCTTATGTGCACGCTAACACATGAAACACACACTATATTGCACCAAATCATGAGAAATATTGAGTTCTAAGAGATACAATCCACATAAGAAACATCCCAGATCTGCACAACCTGAAACAAAACTATGAAGAAATACAGAGAAAATGGATTTCTCCCATACCACAACAAACAACATCTATGTTGTTTGTTGTGGTATGGGAGAAATGTATTTTCTTTGCATTTCTTCGTAGTTTGGATTTAGGTTGTGTAGATTTGGGATGTTTCTTATATTGATTCTATCTTTTAGGATTCAAGATTTCTCATGATTTGGTATAGTATAGTGTGTGTTTCATGTGTTTGTGTTCATATAAGATTAACTGGTTTTTTTACGTTGAAGTATTTCTATGATGTTGTAGTAATAGAAAAAGGAGCCTTTTCAATTACTTGATTTGGATAATTAAGATTAAAACTAGACTAATGGTGTCTTGGAGTGGTGTTGTAATGTGTTGTACACATTCACATCATTCTAGGACCTTTAGTTGATTAAAACATGGCTTAATTGGTCCTTTTCAAAGGTTTTGTGAAGTGTTATAACACACTTTCACACTTTTCTAGGACTTACATAATTAAGCCTTATGGGCCCCTTTCTAAATAAAATGTACATAATGTGTACCTTATTTAGGTGTTGTAAGTTTTTGTAACACACTTTCACATTTTTCTAGGGTGGTCTGAATTAATTATGGTTTATTGGAGTTAATTAGCCCTTTTAATTCAAATTTAAACCTTATTTATGAGACCTCCCAAAGATCTAGATCCCGACACCCAGTAATTAAATAATATTAAATTTAAATTGGGAAAAATTTTGTCTTGGAAAATGGTGCCAGGACCCATTCACCCTAAGTGGAAAATGGGTCCTCCCTTTATAGGACCCCCATTTTTTAGTTGATCTGGAGTGGATATCTAGTGCTCTTTCCATCCCCCAGGGCTAGGTCTTGGTAAATTGAGCCAAAACCCATTCACCCAAGGTGGTTAATGGGTCCTCCCTTAATGAGGATCCCCTTTTTTTAAATTTCATCTTGGTGGGAATTTAATAAAGTTTCTAGATTTGGTGTCAGCTTGAATTGTTTGAATTTTGGGGTTAATCTCCTAAATTAGTATAAATAAGGGGTTAATTCACATTGTTTCTCCTAACAAGACCTAGCAAGTTGATGAAGCATCCTAGCAATTTCAAGAGAGAATTATATAGAATTTCAAGAGTATTCATAAGGTATTTCAAGGCAATTTATCAAGTGTTTCTTGCAGCAATTCAAGATCATATCATCATGTCAAGTGTTTGACGCATGCATTCATGTTGTTGAGCTAAGATTGCGAGTGTAGCATTGAAGAACTATTACAAGCATTGTTTCAACTCATATTCAAGGATCCAAGATCTATATTATTCATGGCCACTACATGTTAGTTTACAGATTTGTTTCATAAGACATTGTCCAAGGTTTATAGGTTAAAGATCAAGTGGAGCTAGTTTCGAGAAAAAAATGTCAAAGTTGTCAAGTTGCAAAGATACCATTCAAAGTGTAAAATCAAAGAATTGAAGCTACATAATTACCTACAAACTTCCATCAGCTAATAACCAAGATTTTGAGAGTGCAGATGTCAACGAATAGGACCCCAATGCTAGTTTTAAAAACACTAACATGAACCCATTTGCCACTAAAGGTGAATGAGTCCTTCGTAGCTTAAAAATAATAATTTTTTGACAAGGTACACAAATTTGTATTCTCTAAAAACTTCTCTCATAGTTGCTATAACAGTTAGGGTCATTTTTTGATTTTTATTTGCATCTTCATACACATAATTTAATGAATCACCCCTTAGAAAAATAGTGGTTCATCATCTTGTTCATTAAAAAATTTTGTGAACACATTTTTCGGTGATTCATTATGGTGAACCTAAAATATTGAGCATTATATTTTTTTTTAATTTTTGGAGTCTCTCATTACATCTTAGATCTTGCATTCATTAAGATCTCATTTAGGGTTACTTGTTTTGCATTGAAATCTTGCTTCTTATCTAGGGTTTAGATTCAATTTTTTTTTCATATCTCTAAATCTAAATAATACAAAAGAAAATTAATCATTTTGCATAACATTTAGATCTCATACAATTGCATTTGAAAAAAAAGAAGTTGTGTTTCTTCCATTTCATCTTTTTATTCCACATTTACATTGCATTTTTGGAAAATTTGAAACTAAAAGTCATTGTCTTAAACCTAGAACTTGAAGATAGTATTGAAAGCTTGAAAATATTTAGAAAATGGTTTAAAAATATCTAACCAAGACCTATTCACACTTACTAGCAAATGAGTCCCTGATGTGATCAAAATTACATATTTTGGCATCTGAAAAAACATAACAAATCACCCTTAAATCCACTTAAACATTTTAGAAACATCTAACCAGGACCCATATTCCCTTACTCGTGAATGAGTCCCTATTAGCTATGGATTTGCATTTTTTGAATAATAAAATATTAGTTTCTAGATTCTACTTGGTGTTGTTAAGTTTTATTGTTTTAGTTTCTTGATTTGATGTTTCATCAACTTCATTGCATTTAGCTTAAATTGCTTCATTTCAGTGCATTGTTAAAATTCTAAATTTTATCCAAACATTTCATTTTTAGTAAATTGTATTGCTTGAAATCTGAAAATTACATTTCATTCTAGGTTATTGCATTGTCCCTTTCCTATTCTATGGTTTGCACACTATGGTTGTAAAACTTGCATGAGATTTACAGCTTGGTGTCCTTTTCTCAATACTATTATAATATGTAGTTTGAGGCTCATGTCATCCTATGATATCTCACTTTCTGTGGATCTTGGGTTTCCTAACTCTCTTTCTTATAGTGTTGATAATTAACCCTCAATTTTTGATAGTTTGCATAGTTCATCACCCATGAATTCACCAAATATAATCAATGTGCATGGTGTTATTGAAAATCTAGATGAACAACTAGAAAAATTACAAGCTCACATCCTCAGTGAATGCATAGACATTAGCTTGGTTCCTATCATACAAAATCTAAGGAAAGTGCTTAAAACTTAAATGGAACAAATCATTTATAGCGTTAGTTACTTCCTTCATGAGTACTTGAACAAACAAGGAAATAACAATATGCATGCCACAATCAATCCTCCTATTAAAATCCAAAAAAATAAACATGGATCATGATGATATGCAATTTACCTACCATAGAGAAGTTGATAGAATTTATCAATTCTAAACCTTGTAAGGGCTTAACTAGACAACATCTTGACATTGATTTCTCACAAAATGACACACTTAAATGTGCACTTGATGTTCCTCTTTACATAGCTGGTTGAATCAATGACAAGCCCACTAATGGGATATTGATTGATCCTATCTATGGAGAGAATGTGATCATAGAGGAAGTCTTATATGTGCATGAACTATATCAAGAAACATATGATAAACCAAAAACATGGATCAAGACACATAATGGATTTTCTTACCCTATGATAGGCTTGATAGATCTCCCTTTAAAATTTGGATTGAAAACACAAAAAATATCATTCTCTATCATTCCACAATCGGACCAATTTCATGTGAAGCTAGGCTACCTATGGCTTCTCTCCATGAATGTCTTCCCTTCAGTTGTCCATAAATTTATAAAGTTTCCATTTAACAATGATATATTTGTAACAATGCATCATAGTGGATTTAATCCTACATCCACATAAGGGAACATTTCATTAGATTACTTTTGGCTTGAGCCTATGGAACCTATCAAACCTGGTGACAATTTCTTTTTAAAATCTTACCAAAAATCTAAGGCAAAGAAAATATCAGAACTATCCCTTTGCAATATGACTCAACCAACTATCCTTGATGAAATAATGATTGAACCAAAAACACTTTTGAACATACAAGAACAACTTCTTGCAATTTCCCACAAGAGACCACGAGATAGCATAAACAATCTTGTTGTCGAGCTCCTAGAGTCAAACAAGTTCAAATTCAAAGAGAAAGCAATTGAGCAACCTATTTTGGTTTCTTCTATTCCTCCCAAGGAAGAGAAGGAACCTATCATTGACAAACTTGCTATTACACAAAAACAATTTGACAATAAACTCAAAAGAAATCAAAGTACTAGAGAGCGTAGATGTAGACAACATGATATTGATCCTAGATTTAAAACTCAAGAAAACAACCATAACATAGAAAATCAAAATCCAAATCTACCTAAGGCAATACATGATGAATCTCAACCCTCACCACAACATAAACAAGAACATTGCATGGACATTGTTATTTGACCACTTGCTATAATTAATTGGATGATGAAATTGATATTGCAAAGATTGATGAACAAGTGCATGATCAGTTGGATACATTTTTTTCTTCTTCCATGAGCTTAAATGACAAATCTTCTAAAAAGAGTGTTGAACTTGGTGTGTGTCCTAGTTTGGCACTCATTTATGTCCCTTTGGATAGTTTCCAACCTTCTGTTTATACCAACCTCAAGATTGGGAGGTGGATGACCTGCTTTAGGTTGACTCGCATGTGCCTTACAAATATTTTGGTTTTTCATTTTTCTTTATGTGATTATATGTGTGTAATGTGATTCCCCGTGACGTTTCATTTGATGTATCCTCTCTCTTTTTTGTGCATTCTTGTATATTTACCTCACTCTTCTCCATGTCATAAGCATCCTTTTCTTTGTCCTGTGTTTTCCTTTTAGGGATGACGCAAGGTGTCGAGAAATTTATGTCTCTTCCATGTTGACCCAAAATATTTTTATTTATCTTTTCTTTTTATTGTTTTTTCATTTTGTGGATGACACAAGGCGTCAAGACATTTATGTTTCTTCCATGTTGACCAAAAGATTTTTCTTTATCATTTCTTTGTCTTGTGTTTTCCTTTTGGGGATGATGCAAGGAATCAAGACATTTATGTCTCTTCCATGTTGACCCAAAATCTTTTTCTTTATCTTTTCTTTGTCTTGTGTTTTCCTTCTGGGGATGACACAAGGCATTGAGACATTATGTTTCTTCCATGTTGACCCAAAAGCTTTGTCTTTATCTTTTCTTTGTCTTATGTTTTCCTTTTGGGGATGACACAAGGCATCAAGAAATTCATGTTTCTTCCATGTTGACCCAAAAGGTTTTTTTTTGAACTCTTTGTGTCATTCTTCTAGTTCTATGTGTATTTGGGGAATGATGACAATTCAATGCTCTTATAACAAAATTGTAGCAAAGAAATACTAACCCCAAATCCATAGATCAAATATGTATTTTTGGGGGAAACCATTCCTTCCAATTTCGTGACACAACTTATTTTGGAAACATATGACTTGGCATAGGGTTTTTTGAGGATAGCTCACATGTCTTAGGGAAAAAATATTGTTTACTTTAAAGAAATTTCTCATAGTAGTAGTGTAGCAACTTCTTTAAAGTGGGGGCATACACCGATGACATCTTTTGGAAAATTTTCATGGCATGATTTTTTTTTTCTTGTGATGTGTCTTCTTCTTGGTGGTTTCATTGGGTTTAAATGCCATCAAAAAGTGCATGATCTACTAACATGGCATGATGTGAACAATGCATCCCATGGGTGACGATCTAACACTTTTGACTTGTCCTCTCTTAGAGACATTAGGCACAATGTTCCCTAAGAAGAATAATTTCCACAAACAAAGAAAAATACCCTTTAACAAAATTTTTACATGACAAAATCATTTACAAAAGCATTACATTGTGGTGACTTATTGAAGTTATAAGGAGGATAACTTTGGTATGGTTAGCATGATGGGAAGTTGATACACTAGCATGAATTTCTCATTATATGGTGGGAAGTTGACACATTAGCATGAATTTATCACTAAACCACTTCTTTGGGACAACTCTCCTAGTGGACAGACAAAGGTTCCACTACCCCAAAGTGAGCAACATATAAACAACCCTGTCTCACATCGCGTTGGAATGGTTGGGATTTTTCCTTTATTTTTCTTGGCCTTTGATAGGGTATGGTTATGTATATTTGTTATTGCTGCATACTTAAGTGTCTTCGATGTTTAATTTAGTATGAGTTTGGCATGGGTTCATCCTTTCACTAAATTGGGGGGAAAATGTAGTAACGAAAAAAGTAACCATTTCGATTACTTAGTTTGGATAATTAACATTAAAACTATACTAAGGGTGTCTTGGAGTGGTGTTGTAATGTGTTGTACACAATCACATTATTCTAGGACCTTTATTTTATTAAAAACATTCTTTGGTCTTTGCAAAGGTGTTGTGAAGTTTTGTAACACACTTTTCATGTGTTTCTAGGACTTATTTACTTAATTAAGCCTTATGGGCCCCTTTCTAAATAAAATGTACACATAATGTGTACCTTATTTAGGTGTTTTAAAGTGTTTAACACACTTTCAAATTTATCTAGGGTGGTCTTAATTAATTGTGGTTGATTGGAGTTAATTAGCCCTTTTAATTCAAATTTAAGCATTATTTATGACACCTCTTGAATATCTATCCCAACACGAGTAATTAAATAATATAAAATCTAAATTGGAAAAATTTAGGTCCTGAAAATGGTTCCAATACCCATTCGCCTCTAAGTGGGGAATGGGTCCTCCAATAGGACCCCCATTTTTTTAGTTGATCTAGAATGGGGTTTTAGTGCTCTTTCCATCCCTTGGGCTTAGGTCTTGGTAAATTGAGCTAGGACCCATTCACCCAAGGTGGCGAATGGGTCTCCCCTTAATGAGGATCCCCTTTTGAAATTTTCATCTTGGTAGGAATTTAATAAATTTTCTTTCCAAATCTAGTGTTTGTTTGAATTGTTTGAATTTTAGGGTTAATCTCCTAAATTAGTATAAATAATGGGTTAATTCACATTGTTTCTCCTAAGAACTAGGAAGTTTATTAAGAGTTCTAGCAATTTAAAGAGAGAATTATAGAGCATTTCAAGAGCATTCATAAGTAATTTCAAGGTAGATTATCAAGTGTTTCTTGCAACAATTCAAGATCATATCATCATGTCAAGGGTTTGATGCATGCATTCATGTTATTAAGCTAATATTGTGAGTGTAGCATTGAAGATGTATTACAAGCATTTTTTTACATCATATTCAAGGATCCAAGATATGCATGCTTCATGGCCACTATATGTTAGTTTGCACATTTTTTTCACAAGACATAATCGAAGGTTTATAGATTAAAGATCAAGTGGAGCAAGTTTGGAGAAAAATTGTTAAAGTTGTCAACTTGCAAAGTTGTCATTCAATGTGTAAAATCAAAGAATTGAAGGTACAAAATTACCTACAGAATTTCAAAAGCTGATAATTGGTATTTTGAGAGTGCAAACATCAACAAATAAAAGCTTGATCTTAGTTTCAAAAACCCTAATAGGGACCCATTCGCTACTGAAGGCGAATGAGTCCTTTGTAGCTTAAAAACATTAAGTTTTTGACAAGATACACAACTTTTTATGCTCTAAAAACTTCCCTCATAGTTTCTATAATATTTAGGTTCATATTCTGATTGTTATTTGCATCTTATAATACACATAATTGAATGAATCACCCCTTAGAAAAATAGTGTTTCATCATCTTGTTCATTAAACATTTTGGTGAACACAAATTCAAGTATGGACATAATATTTGTTGGATCTCAGGTGATTTGTTATTTTTTTTAGATCATGTAAAGGATATTTGTATGGTTCACGCATCATCTTGATCAAAGGGGGAGCATGTACTTAAATGGAGCACATTCCAAAGCATGTTATGAACATTTTGCACAACACCATTTTCTTTATTTATCAAATTTTCTCAAAAGCACTTGGAAACCAAGCACCAAAGACACCATATCAACACATTATATTATTTCACCACATCTCCAAACACTACACGATCAAGATAGCTATATTTACTCACAACACTTCCTCGATATCTATAATATACATGCTTAAAATGCAACAAACTATTTCCCTCTTTTTTCATAATTTTCTCAATATCCTCAACATATTCATCATGCAATAACATTCCTTTACACATAGTTGACATTAATGAAAAAAATAGCTTGTTGACATATATGAAAACAACTTCATACTTGCAAAATTCTCCCCCCTTTTCATTCTTTCATTAGTCCATAACTTGAAATTGTTCTTGCCTCATAAGACCCAAAGATGTGTATAACTAAAATAATATAAGTTCATGTATATTGTTTTTGCTTATCCGCAATCAATAATGATTGGCTGGGTTACCACGTGCATTTTCACATTAAGAGGATATAGATTTTCTCACATATTTATTTCAAAGGCTAGACTTGTACTATACTCGACCATACTCTATATCCCTCTCACCATCTCTTATGGCTTACTCAACATATTTATCCAACCAATCCTTATATTCATATTTTGTGGGCCATTTGATATCAAGTAGTTTCTACACCTTTGTGTTGTATGCATTATACCTTACATCAATTACTACTCTAGCTTCTTTCACAAAGGTGTCCATGTATTTTTGGATCCCAATGAAAGTATCAATGATACCATTCAAAATAGTTAGGTTTAACTTATCATGAGGACCTATAGTAGTTTGATGCTTAAATAACTCCCTCCATGGTGCATACTCCTTAAGTGTTCCATCTTTATTAAGGATCTTGGGCACAACACGTTCCTCCATATCCCTAAAGGCCTTGATTTTACCCTGTAGTTGTCCACCAATTCTTTCATGGGAGCTTGTGACTTTACCAATCATTTCAATTCCTCTTATTATGTCTAGAAGATTTGTTAGATCTTTAGGTTCCTCCAATACATTCATTTGAATCTCCCTTAAATTGTTCAATCTACTACTCCATTTATTCCAAGTTTTTTGGAAAAC
This sequence comes from Sequoia sempervirens, assembly GCA_007258455.2. Taxonomy (NCBI): domain Eukaryota; kingdom Viridiplantae; phylum Streptophyta; class Pinopsida; order Cupressales; family Cupressaceae; genus Sequoia; species Sequoia sempervirens. The sequence goes on along the minus strand of VDFB02039662.1, from coordinate 7,671 downwards.
TTCTTGAACATGTTGGAACCTTTCAAAAGCCTCATGTATACCCTTATATGTTGAACATGTAACTTATGCTTTATGGGCTTCCTTGGTCAGCCTATTGCCTAAAATCTCTTCATCCATATCCTTTTTAATATTATTCATGTTCTCCTAGAGCTTAGTCTTCTCAGACTTGACTACTTGGAGCTCACTCTTCAATACATTAATCCTTAATTTCAAGGTATCTTTATCCAATGGTGAAGTTCTAGATGGGCAAGTAGGCAAGGTATTTTGACTTACCTTGAGTGCAGTAGCTTTTACTTTGTTGTACTCTTCAACTAGCTTGTTATGCTTCTCCAACAATTTCATATATCTAGCCTGAGAGATTTCTGCATTGTTAACCTTGCAACCTATGGTATTGTCATCTCTGAAGCTCTTCCTATTATTAAATCTACTGAAAGGCTAGTCATTGCTTTACTAAGTCTACACTTCCCTAAATCTGGAATTAATGTCCAAATAGCTAATGCATGTAGACTGCAACTAAACCTTGAACAAAAAGTTCCCTCATCAAAATTTTCTTCTAACACAACAAGACTTGGGTTATTTCTTATTACATCTAGATCAATTATTGATGATAAGCTACAACTTGGCATCACCGACATCCCACTCTCCTTGATCAATCTTCTAGCTTCCACGAGATTCATTTGCTCAATTTCTTGAATGATCTCTTCTTTAGTCTTCTTTCTAACTTCTTGTTGTGAAGGATCCACTCCCTTATGAGCCTTTTGTATCCTTGCATTTATTTCATGATCCTTGAGCCCAGCCGTGTATTTCTTGAATTCTCTTGTTGTCATAAAAGAATCATCTTCTAGAAACTTAGCACAATCTAGTACCCTTGAATCATTGTCTTGTTTTTCATCTTATTCCTAAGGTACTAGCCTATCATTTGGAACAAATGGTTCCATTACATCCCCAACATCAGGGTGTGAAAATTGATGCTCCACTCATTGCTTAAGAGGCCCTTGTTTAGAAGATAGTTGTACATTTTCTTCAATGCCTTGTGTTTCATCAACGTTTGGAGAAGGGAATTCCATAATAGGAATATCTTCTATATCCATTTGATGCTACTGCAAATCTAACGCTATGGGTTCCTTTGTTTGACAACTAGTTTTTAGTAAATTCTCTTTTAAAACCCTTTGAGCCAACTCCTCTACTTGTTGCATCTTCACAAGAAAGGTACCATCACTTAAATCACTAAGGACCAATTCTATCCTTTTGAATTTTTCAATGAGGTGCTCGTAAGGCCTTTCATAGTAGGAATTAAGGGTAGAAGGCCTATGCTCAACCTCAACAATTTTCAACCAAATATTTTCTCTATCCTTGATAGTAGCAAGTGTTGGAAAGTTTTTTATGAAATCTTCTTTAAAGAAGAAAGCATGGGGTCCATAACCTAAGATTCCCCTTTTTATCTTTTCTCTATTAATGAGCCCTTCTAGATCAAATTTTCTAATAGGGGCTACATCCATTCTCATATTATTAATCATTATGCCAAATACCTCTTATGCTTCATTTTCCAAGACAACAAAAATAATCAAAGGAGAAATTGTATGCAATGATCAAGGCCTTTCTAGACAACCTAAAATTTTCTACATCATTATGGTCCATTTGCCACATTATGGTAAAAGCTAACCTATCAAAGACAAACCTAGGCAATATATGTGGCGCCACAGGAGTACCATAACACCTAATGACTATGCAAATTTCATACAAATACTAATCTCCCCAATTACACTCATAATTGGGGTCATCACCACACTCTTTTGGCCTCAACAATTCTTGAATTATCTTAGAAATCCTCTTAGCCAGTCCCACTCCCATTTGTATCAGAGTAGTATGTTTTATGGTGTTACATAATACAACATAATTTGAATTTGGGCAATGTAAATCCCAAATGTATGTCCACATTTGCACAGGTAGTTTGTTACTCATCTCATCCACTTGTCTTAGCCTTAGGGCTTGACCAAAAACCTACCTTCCCTGATATAATATCATGGGTATGTGCAGGATCATGATGCGCCAAAAAGTGGCAATATGATGGGTATGTGTAGGGTATGTGGTTGATGACATTTTTTACCCAAAATTGATGAAATGAAAAGGGTTTTTAAAGGAGATTCTTAGCTTTCTAGCAGTATAAATTATGCTTTAATTTTAGTTTAATAAATAATTATTATTCATTTTCTATTTGAATTATTAAAGTCTTGATTGATAGGTTGATTGAAAAACATCTATAGCTTTCAAATGGTATCACATTTTTTGAATCCAAAACATGCATCACATTCTATGCTTCACATGCTATAGGATTAAAAAAAAATTGAATTTCATGAAGTTTTGACCAAGTTAAGGTGGTCAGATATAAATGTTTTTATACTTTTTAAAAGCTTGTAATAAAAAAATCATAATTAATTATTTACTCAAAAAAAAATTACAAAAAAATATGCATCACATCGGGACATTATTCCTCTACTTATATCTAAAATATTATAAAAAAAATATTCTCATTTTATTGTGGTTAGGGTGGTTAGACAGACACCTACTTATTTTTTCCCTGAAATTTAAATACTACTGCATTGAAATTTCAAATTTTCAACAAATAGATTTTTTTAAATAAACCTAGTAGTTTAGAAACTACATTGAATTTGCTATAGATTCTATTCTTACATATTTTTGAAATAATATGGATAAATTATTCAAATTTTTACATCAACTTGCCTAACTCTAATTTTTTTGAATTTTATCACCACTTAAGGGCCTATTTTTTCCATGATGATCCTACAAATACCCTCATATGCATCAGTAATGAATAGTGTCTAAATGTCAATTGGGTTCTCCTTTCTTTTAACCTCATCAGATCATAATGTAACTGCTCAACAACTCTGTTGGCATAGTTGAACCATTTGTGCTTGTTTTTATGCTAAATATCCAAGATTATAAATAATAGGGATGATGCTATCCTTTCGTCACACTTTACTCCAAGCACCTGACATAACATATAGTATGTATATCTAAAATAGTCTATGAAAACTTCACAATCCAGTGGTTCAACCGCTTTGAGTGAAAACATAGAACCCTTCTCTCATTTGTGCCTTGGAATTTCACCTCTTTGGATCTCTACCTTATGTTCAACATATTCCTTTTTCACTTTTTCAAACTTAATCTTTTCACTAGCATTAGGTTTCATTTGGAAAACCTCTACTACTTTTCTTTTCTTTAGTTCAAGAATGCTTCTACCCTTAGTATCTATAATTACCCTATTTATGTCATCATATATGGTTGTAAAGTGTAGCATTAAGTATACCTCCACAAAAATGTTAAGCACAACCAATTTCCATAAATCAAAACCTTAGAAATTTTGGTCAAGATGTCAAGGATATCTTCTTGTGCAGGAAAATAGAAATAATTCCCATCTAGTCTTTGGCACGACAATGTCACCAATTCCAGCTACAAGGTCCTTGAAATTGGTGGTTAGTATTCCTTCCTTGATAGCTTTCCTACTACTCACCTTGACATTAGCTAGTTGGAACTTGTCCATGAAATAGACATAGTCCTTAGGCTAGCCCTTTTTCTTCTTAGTTCCTTCTGATTTTTGGGGTGGGTCATGTGTGACTTTCTATTTTTTCTTCCTAGGTACAGGTTTTGAAGATGATAAATCACTAGGTTCGCTCATCTTGGCTTCTTAAGGGCTTACAGGTTTGAATTCAAACTAGGTTTTTGGAATTGATACTCTATTCTTGATAGTTTAAAATTGAATTCAAAATACAATTCTACCCTTTTTCCTTTATCCCTATTAGAAAACTACACTTAATCCAAATAATCCTAGAACCCTAATTCATTCTTGAAAATAACCTGGACATTTCAATTTAACATGCCAATTCTTACAAAATAACAAGAAAAACTAGTAGGACTCAATGATGGCTTACCCGGGAAAACTCCTCTGCAACTTTTTTTGGCTTCTTCTCTGGTCACTTCAAACTCTTCTTCCACTCTCAAATGTCAAAAAGAGGGAAAAAAGTAAACAAAAACCCTTTTACATGAATTTGGCCAAGTACATTTATAGTTAATGGTGCAAGAAGGTTTGCGCAAGTGAACAATTACTTCCTTAGTTGGCCATTTCCATTTGAATTTGGGTCATTGATTTTCTCATGTGAGAATTATATCCAATGGCTTACATCATTCCATAATCTCCATGAGGCCCTACCAATGATTTGATACATACTTGATTAGCTAAGGAGCTGCCACACATACCTTTCCATATTTTGTGAGTATCACTCATCAGATCTTCCAGTTTTGCATTAGGATCTCATCAAGCAATGGCTTATAAGCCAATGATGACATATCAACCATCAATCTTGATTGTGAGAAGATCTTACCTAGATTTTTAAATTACATTGCTCATCACATCTTCCTTTCTCATCGAGGAATACTAACCCGCAATAGACCAAACCCCTATGATGGGGAGAAGCTCCACCCATAAATGGTCATGAGTTCCCTCTTGGAAAACATGATACAACTAGGGATAGTAATGAGGCTAGGGATGGTTTAACAACTTAACCACATTTCTCATCAAGAGTCGCTATCTTGTGGTGGAAATGAAATATGTGATGAGTGATGAACCAAGTGTCATTAGAAGGGAAGTGTATCACTTACTATGGGATGGACATGGATTATTCAGAAGGAACACATAACTAACAATGAACTGCCTGCAACAAACTTAAGTCATGTTAAAAGGCACATGAACATAAGTTGTTTTTAAAAGAGGGCTTCCTAGGCATGACGAGTGATTTAATAGTTGGGGCCGGTTGGGTACGTATTTCGAAGATGACAACTCACCAAGTTGGATCATCTTGGCTTCTTAAGGGCTTATAGGTTTTAATTCAAACTAGGTTTCTAGAATTGATACTCTGTTCTTGACAGCTTAAAATTGAATTCAAAATACAATTCTACCCTTTTTCTTTATCCCAATTAGAAAAGTACACTTAATCAAGAGAAGCCCAGAACCCTAATTCATTCTTGAAAATAACCCATACATTTTAATTTAATGTGTCAATTCTTGTAAACTAACAAGAAAAGCCAGTAGGACTCGATGATGGCTTACCTGGGAAAACTCCTCTGCAACTTTGTTTGGATTCAGCTCTAGTCACTCTGAATTCTTCTTCAACTCCTCAAATGTTAGAATGAGAGAAAAATGCAAACAAAATCCCTTTTACATGAATTTGACCAAGTACGTTCACCATTAATGGTGCAAGAAGGTTTGCACGAGTGAACAATTACTTCCTCAGATGGTCATTTCCATTTGAATTCAAGCCATTAATTTTCTCAAGTGAGAATTCCATCCAATGACTCACATCATTCCATAATCTCCACGGGGCCCTACTAGTGATTTGATACATACTTGATGAGCTAAGGAGCTGCCACACATACCTCTCCATATTTTATGAGTATCGCTCATCGAATCTTCTAGTTTTGCATTAGGATCTCATTAAGAAATGGATTAGAAGCCAATGATGAGATATCATCCATCAATCTTGAACACGAGAGGATCTTAGCTATATTTTTAAATGCCATCGCTCATCGCATCTTCCTTTTTCAATGAGCACTACTAACCTATGATAGACCAAACCCTCCCTCATGATGGGGAGAAGCTCCACCCATTGGCGATTGAGGGTTCCCTTTTGGAAAACATGATACAACTTGTGATAGTAATGAGGCCAACGATGGGTTAAAAACTTAACTACATCACTCGTCGATAGTTGCTATCTTGCAGTGGCAATGAAACAGATGATGAGCGATAAACCAAGCATGGTTAGAAGGGAAGTGTATCGCTCATTGCAAGATGAACATAGATTATTCAGAAGGAAAATGTGATAGATGATGAACTGTCTATGACAAAATTAAGTCATTTTAAAAGGCACATGAACATAAGTTGTTTATAAAAGAGGGCTTCCTAGGCATGACGAGTGATTTAATAGTTGGGGTCGGTTGAACCATGACAATGGAGACCATAAGGTGAAACTTAATTAATTGGTAACCTAATGCAACTATTCAATGAGAGAATATAAACCAAATGATATTCAAAGGTGCCAATGTAAATAAGACTCTTAAACCCTAGTCCCCTAATGGCAATAGGATATGAGTAGACAAAAAAGTGACCATGAAATTGAAGGGACCATAAATTTTTTTTAGGGTTCCAACCAGAGATGTATACCCCTTATGGGCATAGTAAGATCTTAGATCTCTAGGGAGTAGACCAAATGTTCAGTCCATTGGGTGCTCAAAACTGCTCCTTTATTCAACCTCTTTTTTCCACCCTGTTTGATGACCCTAGGCCACCAAACAAAAAAGGGTAGTCAATTCTTACCTTTGTCAAACACCAATATTTTAAAAGAGATGATCTTCCTCAATCCATGCTTGTCTCTATCACACCACAAAAAAAAGAGTGACTATAATTTTCCAAAAACAAGTGTCAAGCTGTCGTTGAATAAGTGGACACTTGCTCTTTGTTTAGCTCTATGTTCACATGGCAACCAAATTACATATGCCACATCACTACCACTCTCTTCATTTTTTGATTTTGTATCGAGTGTCAACATACAAGCGTAATGATCAAAACTACATGGAAACATTATCTTATCACATTTACTAACCCCCTCATAATGATTATGCTTAGAGAAAATATCATTCCTAAAAAATAATGTGTAATCCTCCTGTGTATTGAGTAGAGAATGCTCACACATTTGTAACATCTTCAACTGAATTTCATCATAGATAGGTTTGTCTTTATCCCAACAACACAACCCAGACACATTATTACATGCCTCAAGTTTTTGAAAATCAAATTCATCAGCACCCAAAGTATTTTCACCTTCATTCAAATCATGGCACTCAAAAGAATTGTCAGCATCCCATACATAAAGAACATCTTCCATTTTAGGTTCAAAGACAAGATTATTAGCATTCCATATGTTATCTCAAATAGAAGCTTCAAGTATAAGTTCATATGAATCAGAACTTTCATTTGCAACATATTTATCATAGTGAGTTTCAAAGACACATTCACCAATGCAAGGAGTATCCCACTCAACACTATTTCCTACTGCTCCAACATGAAAATTTGAAACATACTACTCATGAGAGAGGTTATGAGTTTTAGATCTAGAAAAAAGGTCCTCATATGCATCTATATGATAGACACAATCACATTCTTCATGTGCAAAGTCATTGCGAAAACTGTCACTAGTTGTACCAATGTTTATCTCTAGACATTTTCACTTTCATGTACATCTACATCAATTATTTCCTCATGCAAACATTTAGTGATGGCCTCAAAGGTAGCAAAAAGAATAGAAGAAGGTAAAACATCAAATAAAATGAAAGTTCCTTGTTCATCATTATCAACTGCTTGTACTCATTCATTCAATACATCTCCCGCATACATATCTTCTTCTTCATTCATACTACTGCAACAATCAATAGGGCTACATTCTTCACTGCCAAATTGAAAACCATTAATGGTTTCCTCATTGCAACTTATCACACATGATTTCTCTAACTGAAAATCCTTCCATACTCTATCATTTACAACTGATACACTGATTCTCTCAAAATAATTCTTCAAATCTATAGGCTCCTTTGTCTCATCAT
>VDFB02039661.1:0-30169 GCA_007258455.2 Sequoia sempervirens | reverse complement strand
GAGTATACTCATGAGTTTAGGAAACGGGCCATTGCTCTAAATGTTCCCTTGTATACCCAAGACACATTACTTAAGTATATTGGTGGTTTACATTCTTACCTTAGGCACACTATTTTGATGTTGAGTCCCAACAACATAGACGAGGTGTCTGTTCAAGCTACTCATTTAGAGTCAAGGGGTAAGAATACATTTAGTGATAACTTTCCTAAGAAACCATCTAAGTTTGAGGGTAAGTCTAAAGGGAAAGAAAAAGACAAAGATAAAGGCAAAGGGAAGAAGACAGCTACAGCTCAGAAAGAGGGTGAGAAACCTACGTGCTCCCATTGCAAGAAAGAGGGGCATGATGATTCGAGATGTTGGAAGCTTCATCCTGAATTGAGGCCGAAAAGATATGGAGGTAACAAAGGCAAGAAGACTACTGCAGTGATTCAACAAGATCTTGGTTCAGACTCCGGAGATGAGACAAAGATTGTTGCTACCGGAATCCAAGGTAAAGGGAAAGGTATATCTCTCTCATCTGATGCAAGTTTTTCTAATGCCGCTGCAAGTACAAGTAAAGAATCTTCCTATTAGTTGATAAGCAAAGAAATGAATTGTTTTATTATTCGTAAGTTGTAACAAAACACACCAAGATACCGGTTTTTACGCCTGCCCACAAGTAAACTTATTATCCAACAGTTGTAAAGAAAACTTAATTTGATCATAACACTATCCAAACCATATCCACTTCATATTTATGATGCCTCAACTAAAGTAACTAAACAATGTAAATTGGAGATTTGCTATCACCGTGAACTTTGTAGATGAGGTAGAAGTAGATGTGGTCCCTTTGGATATTTGTGGGCTTGTGTTAGGGAGTCCTTATCTTTATGACAGAAAAGCAATCTTTTATAGGGGAGAATAAGTATCATCTTTTTAAAGATGGGGTAGAATACATTGTACGGGCACATAAGGTGAAGACTAATCTTACTTTAGTTAATGCTGGTCAAATGAAGAGGTTGGTCAATTCAAGTAAAAACTTTGTATTGATGCTTGTAAAAGGCAAAGAAGATGATAAATCTGAGGCATTCAAGGGGTGTGACCCAAAACATAAAACTGAAATGGTCAAGATTATTTCCGCTTATGATGACATGTTTCAGGAACCGAAGGGGTTACCACCCAAGAGAGAGATACAGCATGAAATCCAGTTACAGCAGGATGTGCCACTTCCTAATATCGGCATGTACCGTTTATCAGTTATGCAGAATGAGGAAATTAAAAAGCAGGTTCAAGAGTTGGTGGAAAAAGGAGTTATTCGTCCTAGTACTTCTCCTTGTGGTTCTCCAATTGTCTTGGTTCCAAAGAAAGATGGAACTTGGAGGATGTGCATCGACTATCGTGCCTTGAACAAGATAACGGTAAAGAACAGGTATCCTCTTCCCAGAATAGATGATTTACTTGATCAATTAAAACATGCAGTTTATTTCACTAAGTTAGATTTGAGAAGTGGTTATCATCAGATAAGAATTGCAGAAGATGATATCTGGAAGACTGCATTTAAGACAAAACAGGGACTGTTTGAGTGGTTGGTTATGCCTTTTGGGCTTTGTAATGCACCAGCTACTTTTATGAGAGTCATGAATGATGTCTTTCGTCCTTTTATTGATGATTTTGTCATAGTCTATCTAGATGATATCCTTGTATTCAGTCGAACTTGGGAAGATCATGTAAGTCATGTAAAGAAAGTCTTTGATGTATTGAGAAAAGAAAAATTGTATGTAAAGATGTCTAAATGTGAATTTGCTAAGACATCCTTAGTGTACTTAGGCTATGTCGTAGGGAGTGGTCAATTGAAAGTAGACCCTGCGAAGGTCGAAGCTATTGTAAAATGGCCTAAGCCAAGTACAGTCACAGAGGTCAGAAGTTTTCTAGGTGCAGTTCAGTACTGGAGAAAGTTTATTGCAAACTTCTCTTTTATAGCATCACCATTACATGCATTAACCAGTACAAAGGCAACTTTTCAGTGGGGAGGTCCGCAACAGAAGGCTTTCGACACTTTGAAGGGAAAGTTGAGCACCGCACCAGTTTTGGCCTTACCAGATCTACATCAACCATTTGAGATCGAGACAGATGCGAGTGGGTTTGCCATGGGAGCAGTACTCATGCAAGGAGGTAAACCAATTTGCTACCACTCTGAAACTTTTTCAGGAGCAGTAAGTAACTATCCCACATATGATAAAGAACTTTATGCTTTAGTTCAGAGTGTTAAAAAATGGAAACACTATATAACGGGGAAAGAAACTGTAATCCACACTGATCACCAACCACTACAATATTTGCACTCACAAACTAAATTGCAACAAAGTAGGCACTTTCGGTGGATGGGTTTTCTACAACAGTTTCATTTGGTTATTAAGTATAAGAAAGGTACCCATAACAAAGTAGCAGACATGCTCTCTAGACCTCCTATGATGAATGCTTTGATAATCCTTCAGAATAGTTCTATGGTTCATGAAAGTTTTCAGGAACAATATGCTAATGATGAGAACTTTAAGGATATCTATGCTGCTTTAATGAATGGTAAACATGTAGAAGAGAAAGACTATTATGTGCAGGATAAACTATTATATCACTTGGGTAAATTATGTGTTCCAAAAGATGAACAAGCACAGGTGATTAGAGAAGCACATACCTCATTGATTGCAGGACACTTTGGGGTAAACAAAACATTGACTCAGCTGCAGAAGTATTGTTATTGGCCTCATATGCAAGAAACTGTAACTAAGTATATTAGAGGTTGTGTTATGTGTGCAAGCCTAGTAACAGGAAATTGGGTTTGTACACACCTCTACCTGTACCTTCTCGTCCATGGGAAAGTGTGTCAATGGACTTTGTAGGGGGGTTACCTATGTCTAGGAAGGGACATGATTATTTGTATGTAGTAGTTGATCGGTTCAGCAAAATGTGTGTCTTAATGCCATGTAAAAAGCAAGTCACTGCTGAACTGACAGCTCATTTGTACTTTCAATTTGTATGGGTTCATTTTGGTTTACCTACTTCTATTGTATCGGATCGAGATTCTCGATTCTTGGGGGAATTTTGGTCAACTTTGTGGGGACTCATGGACACCAAACTGAAGAAGAGTACAACCTTCCATCCCAGACCGACGGACAGACAGAGGTTGTAAACAGGACAGTTGTGCATCTACTCAGAGGGTATTGCAGCAAGCATCCTAAGTTGTGGGATGAGAGTCTTCATTATGTGCAGCATGCCTACAACCATGCAGCACACTCTTCTACTAAGAGGTCTCCTTTTGAGACATGCTTTGGTTATGTGCCCAAGACACCGATGGATTTTTGCTTTTGGGAAAGATGATGTGAAGATGGACGCCATGATGCAGAGAAGGCTTTGAAGTTCATCCGAAAGTCCAAGCAATTCATCAGTAGTGGAAGCACGTTGGAACGAGCCAAGCAAAATACAAGGTTCGCCATGACAAGCATCGCACTTGATCATCATTTTCGTTGAGACGAGTTTGGTTACATCACAAGGAAAGGATGCAAGGTGAAGGTAAAAAGCTTAAGCCAATTAGATATGGTCCTTTTGAGATCCTTGAGAAGATTGGTACTAATGCCTTCCGCCTCAATCTTCCTCCATACATGCATATTTACTCGGTTGTCAATGTTGAGAATTTGAAACTGTATGAGCCTCCAATGATCCTAGATGAAGTCTCAGACATTCAGGTTCCATCAGTTGATGACCTTTCTCCAGAGTACATGTCAGAGTTGCCAGAAGATGTTATTCTCGACAGGAATGTCAGAACTTCACGAAGAGGAAATGTTGAGTACCTCAGAGTGGGCCTGAAGGGGATGCATCCAAGCAAAGCAAGATGGATGGAGATTGGTAAAGTGAGGGAACTTTACCCTCACTTACTTTCCAAGTAATCAAGCTTTCGGAGGTCCTAAAGCTCTCCAGTGGGGAGGCCTGATCCGGAGGACAATTTTTCAGTGAAAATTGAAGTGTTCCCAATGCTCCAATTTTAGCTTCATCAGAAAGAGAACGACGTCCTGGTTCCAACGCAACTTGAACGGGTCGAAAAGGACTCCATTTGTGCAAGTTACGCCAGTCAAACTTCCAGTCAAACTGGCTTTAGGGGTGTCCAGAAGGCGAAAAAATAATCATCTCGGAAATTGACGGAATCGGCGTCATCGCGAAGAGCCCGTCGAGACGATTCCGACGGCGTTCGTTTCGTCGAAATCCGACGTCGCATGCTCAAGATACAAGCAGTCAAAGTTTTGAGTTGACTTTCTAACTGATTGTACGGATGATGACGTCAGCATATCGTCCGTACTGTACGGAATCCATATGGACGAATTCGGCCAAGACACGTGGCAAGTGACTCATCTGTACGGACCAATCATAAGTTGACACGTGGCATCCGTACGGATGACGTGGCATCATCGACAGGTGGTAGAAACTCGGCAACACGTGGCACCCAGTCAGTGACACGTCATCGGATGAGTCAGCAGATTTGGCGAATCAGGAGGACATGTGTCATCCTCGTCAGCGTATGAGAGGCTTCGTCAGCGTACCCGTCGGCTCTCTCAGCGAATGGAATGAGGACACGTGTCCATTGTTCGGCGTTCGGGTTGTTGAACAGAATGTTAAAATGAGCGCGGATGGGTTTTGAACCCGTAACCTCCGCCTGGTAAGCCGGACCCGTAGCCGTTGCACCAAATGCTGCGGGCTTAACTATATACGGAGGCCGGTTTTATTTGTTATGATATTTTTGTTATTTGGTTGTTTAAAAACAAACCGGCCGGGGTTTGAACCCGCGCAGGCCGGGTAACAAAAACACTATGCACCATTAGACCACCGAACCGTGTATAACTAAATTCAGAGGTCGGTTGGTTTTGTTATATGTCTAAACCCGAAAATCATAACAAATGGCTAAATGAGCCAAAATAGACCAAAACAACCTAAACCACCTGAAACCAAAAGATTGCAGAAGCCAAAACAGACCTGATACGAGCTGATCAGGGTAGATGTGCAATTAATTTGTTGGTTAAGCCATATTAGGCAAACTTTTTGTATAAAAGGAGGTGTATAGGCTTTGATTTGACAAGTCCAGGTGGAGAACGAGAGAATGCTCGAGAGATGATTTGCATTGTTCCTATATATCGAAGTGATGCTATGTTTTGATGTGCTTGAAGGGGATGATGCTGCCTCAATTGTAACTGAATTTGGAGCTAATCGGATCGGTCCTCCATTGGAGAGGGACCCGGAGACGTAGTCCTTAGGGACGAACTCCGTTATCAATTGGTTTCGTCTCTCTATTCTTCTCTCTTTTCTTTCTCAGTTTATCTTGGCATTTATTTAATTATGTTATGTTCATTATTCATTTGAGCATTTAATTTGTAATCACTTAAGTTAAACGTTGTAATAATTGATCTTTTACGTTTAAGCATTCTGTAAGCAATAAGTCCTAGATCCCTATATAGATCAAAAAATGCCAAAGCTGGGGGGCAAAAGAGCAACAAAAAAACAAGTGAGTAGAGTCCTCCTCATTAGCCCCACATATAACACAAACATAAGGACCCTGGAAATCTCTTTTCCGAATGTTATCCCAAGTCAAACACTTATTCCAGGCCAACATCCAAACAAAGCAATTACATTTTGGCCAAGAAAGCTTGTTCCAGACCTTCTTCCACCATTGAATTTCAGGCCCAGCCAACCTATGAGACAATAACACGCTATAACCAGAGGCTACAATATAGGTCCCCTTAGGATTGGGGGACCAGGCAAGCACGTCATCATCTTAAAGAGAGCTACATCTTTGACCGGATAGGATACTTTGCAGCACAACACAATCCTCCTGCAAACCAACATCCAGCCACTCATCCAGGGACTTCCATTTGGCCACCTCCATTTGACCACAAGAGGAAAAGGACTTACAATCACTCACCTGCGACCAACTAGCCTTAAGAAATCTCTAGCAAAGATTCAACAAGTTGGGAAATTGAGAGGTGATGGGAGGAAAACCATCCCAAGAATCAGACCAGAACTGGGCCTCTGTCCCCTTCTTGCAGATCCAAAATAATCCATCCTTAATAAGCACAGCCCCTTTTTTGAGGGCACCCCATATCACAGAGCCCTTCCCCACAAGGGGGTACCTAGAAATATTGGGATGAGGGATCCTCGGGAGATACTTCTAAGAAAGAACCCTGGCCCAGCTCTTATCCTGCTCATTACACCACCGCCAGTATAGCTTTGCAGCCAAAGCCTCCCCAGTCAAATTCGACTGCCTCAAACCAAGCCCACCATATTGCTTCGGACTACAAACAACCTCCCATCTAACCAGACTCCATTTGGAGGATTCCAAGCAACCAGCCCATAAAAATTGTCTCGCCACAGAATCTAGGTCCTTAAGAAAGCCCATAGGGGCAACCTGGAGCATGCACCTATAAATAGGCAGAGCCTACACCACTGACTTAATCAACTGGACACGACCAACAAAGGATAACCATCGATGAGTCCAGTGATTAACTTTCGCCTGAAATTTATCCAAAATAATCTGCCAAGACTCCCTAGGCAGTCTACACACCGAGATAGGAATGCCAAGGTAAGTCAATGGGAGAGTCTCGATCTGAAATCTCAAAGTCTGGGAAATCCTCTGCTGAATGGGGCCCGAAGTGTTGAAGAAGAAAATGGAAGACTTGCCCTCATTAATCTGTTGATCAGAGGCAACTAGGTAGACATCCAACACTCTTCATAAATTAGAAGCCTCGCACATTGTAGCCATCCCCATCAAAGCAGTATCATCCACAAATTGTGAGTCTACGGAGGTAAGGTGCCAGCTCACCTCCAACCCTGAATGAGACCAGACTCCACATTCTATTTAATCCATCTCCCCAAACCTTCAGCCAAAAGAATAAACAAGTAAGGGGAAAGAGGGTCTCCCTGACGAAGCCCCCTAGAAGCACCAAATAACTCAGAGTGACTCCCATTGATAAGCACAGAGAAAGAGACTGAAGTAACACAACTCCAAACCCATTGAATCCAATCTTCAGCAAAACCAAAAGCACCAAGAACCCACCGAAGGAAGGACCACATGACTCTGTCAAGATTAGATTATTTTATTAATTAAATTAAATTAATCAATAAAATAACTAACATTTCAACATTGCAACCAAATATACTTAATCATCATTTTAACTACACAAGCCATTTAATAACCTTTATAATTTGAAATTAAATAAATAACCAAGGTGAAAGGGACAACATTAAAACAACTAAACCCGACTACAACCTGACGACACATTATGACTAGGGTGATGACTTGGCACGAAAAACCTAGCTACTATCTTCCAATTGATTACCGTTGGTCAATTGACACGCTCAAACCTGTGAAATCAGGTGGAGTCAATGTCTTGTACCTGTCAACTTGCGAACAAGGAGTATATCGAACATGCATATATATGATATAATAAAACACACCGTGAAGAGGAAATCTCAGAATCGTAGGGCGCTTGCAAGCGAGTGATACAATCCTGTCCCCTTCACCACTACAAACCTTCTAATTGACGAGTCTAACATCAATAATATAATAAAAAGCATAAGGAATCTTTAATTAAATATCTGCTACGCTAATTCAAAACATGCCATAATGATAACATCAGAGTAAAATTCCATCACATCAAAATATCACATACACATCGCTTAACAGTTGCGATCAAATAAAACCAAGTACCATAGTCAAAGTGCTAACATAAATAGAACATACATAAAAGAATACTGTTTGATCAAAAAAACAAAATGGAGGGGTGCTACATTGCTCAAACAACGCACCCCCATATGGGGGAGGCTACATGGCAGCCTGGCCTCTCCCTTTTGGGAGAGGCCCGCTGCCCTTATAATGGCGGCTTTTATTTTTTAAAAATTAAAATTTTGTTTTAATTATTAAATATTATATATATATTATAATATATATATATTATATATAATAATATTATATTATATATATATATTATTTAAATATTTAAATAATTTTTTTTATAATTATTTATATGAATATATAATTATATATATATTATGTATATATAATATGCATATGTGTATATATATATTATGTATTTTTAAATAATTTAATCAGTTGAGTTTAAATGGATATATTTAAATAATAACTATATATTTAAATATATATATAAATTTGTATATACTTTAAGTATATATTTATATATATATATTTAATATATATGTGTATTTGAATACAATTTATTTTAAGGTGATTATTCATTATGGAAGTTGAAATAAAAAATTGTTTTTGTGTTTAATCAAATGAGTTTATCTAGCAAGTTGATTTGATTATTTTGTATGATTGAGAAACATGGAGTTAAATCATTGGTTTTAAATTTCTCAACATTGTGAATTAAATCTTATTTATTTTTGAATAAATGCAAGTAACATTGATTGAGTTGATTGGATTTAGGAAATCCTAACCTTAGTTTATTTAATTGCCTGAAATGCTTTCTAGTGATGTTTTGTTCATTCTTGGTGTTGGGGCAATTATGTCAATTGTTATGTAAGTCTTCTAGATGGGGTTTCATTTATTTGTATGGGTTGTCGTTATGATAGTCAACCTTTGGATTGCCTTGGGTAGTGCGTCTAAACGTATCCAGTATTATACCCGGTTATCAGGAACGAGATGTGTGGACTTTATGTCTTGTATAGGGAGTCATTATCCTTAGGTCACACTTGTGTACCCTTGGGTGTGGAGTTATTTCACGTGTTGTCTTAGAGAAGTGGCTTGCAATGAGGGCCGACACACAAAGTGGTGTTAGGGAAACTTGTTGTAAGTTAGTTAATTCAGTGATAACTTAATAAACTTATTAGAGGCTTAGGTTGCATTAAACACTTAACAAGATTAATTTTGCCTCGCTCATGGACACAAGGGCTTGTATATACTTGGGATGAGACGAGAAGGCCTAGAATGGAAAAATCGTTATCTCGTCTCTACGAGAGATAACTGATTCCGCATTGGTTTGCATGAGGGGCTAGAAGTCGTTAGAGGTTTCCAAGATATCCCAAGATGGGGGCCGGGACCTAGGAAGACTTACCAGGATATCCCATGTGACATTGTGATGACACTTCTCTTAAGTCAACAGTATGTTTGTATTAGTGATGCAATTGATTATTTAACTCTGGAAGCATTGTAACCTTTGTGTTATGTGATGTTGTACTTGTATTTAATTCAGTTCAGTTTTGCGTAGCCTATGTCTAGAGGTAGATGATCTTGCCTAGGAATCCTTGTTACTATCTCCTAGCACGGGGGGTGAGCCTTCGGGTATCACATGGTTGGGTGGAACGTGCACCTTAATCCGTTGGGTCATCTTCTTGTTCGTGTGGACGAGGTTTCCAGTTGGAGAGCTCGTGGGATCCAGTACTTTCATACTTTATTTTTTTCAGTTATTATTGTAATTTATTACCCCTCTTTGTATCGAGGTGGAAGATGTAATTTGTAACCTTGTTTATTGGATTTACCTCATTTGGGGAATGAGTGTTGTAATGATATTGTAAACTATATTATTGGAAACATGTGGTATCTCTTATGCTCTGATGTAATTTTATCATGTATGGAATGTATATGCATTTAATTTGTTAAGTAATTAAATGTTATGTTTTTAATTCATGTATCTTGTGTGGGTTTAAGTAAACTCAGTCTCGTAACCTTAGGGGTTGTTGGGAATGGGTAGTGAACTTGCATGTTATTTGTTTTTAAAAAAAAAAAATTGTTGTGTTTGAGTAGTTATTTGCAACTTCCCCTAGGGTTGCGTGGCGAGGCGTTACACATGGTATCAGAGCATAAGAGATACCACATGTTTCCAATAATATAGTTTACAATATGATTACAACACTCATTCCCCGAATGAGGTAAATCTAATAAACAAGGTTACAAATTACATCTTCCACCTCGATACGAAGAGGGGTAATAAATTACAATAATAACTAAAAAAAATAAATTATTGCGTTTGAGTTGTAAATTGCAACTTCCCCTAGGGTGCCACAATCTTTTCAAAGATTGATCTTAAGTCGAGATATCATCAGCTTCGTATCTTTGAATCGAACATCCATAAGACAGCGTTTCGAATGCGGTACGGTCACTATGAGTTCACAGTAGTACTAGTTGGGTTGACGAATTCCCCCTCTGTGTTCATGAGTCTGATGAACAGGGTATTTTGTACATACCTAGATAGATTTTTCCTTGTGTTCCTTGATGACATCTTGATATACTCTAGGATAGTGGAAGAGCATGAGGAACATTTACGGCAGCTATTATAGTGTTTACGGGATAATTAGCTTTATGCTAACTTGTCAAAGTGTGAATTCTTCAAGACTGAGGTCCAGTACCTTGGTCATGTGATCTCAGGAGAAGGTATTTCAATGGATCTTGCAAAGATCCAAGCAATCTTAGATTGGCCTGCGCCCATGAATGTGGCAGAGATACGTAGCTTTATGGGGCTAGCGGGTTATTACAGGTGTTTTGTGTAGGGCTTTTCGAGGATAGGCTATCCTATCACCTCCCTTCAGAGGAAAGGGAAGAGGTTTGAGTGGTCAGAGAAGTGTGAGGCAGCGTTTCAAGATCTTAAGGAGAAGCTGACTAGTGCACCAATACTTGCAATACCGGATCCGACTGGGGACTTTGTAGTTTGTACAGATGCGTCCTTGGAAGGTTTAGGTGCAGTGTTGATGCAGGAGGGTCATGTCATTACATATGAGTCACGGAAGCTCAAGGATCATGAGCTGAACTATCCCACACATGATCTTGAGTTAGCAACAGTGGTTCATGCATTGACGAGATGGAGGCATTTCCTTCTTGGCCATAGGTTTGAGTTGCACAGTGATCATAAAAGCCTTTAGTATATTTTCATGTAGCCCAACCTTAATGCTAGGCAAAGGTGTTTGATGGAGTTTCTCTGTGAATATGACTTCGAGGTGAAGTATATCCCAGGAAAAGAGAATGTAGTAGCGGATGCACTCAGTAGGAGGAGACATGAGATATTTGAGTTGACTCTTGTTGTAGATTTGCGAAGTCAGATTCTTTCTACCCTTCTAGCGGATAGTTGGTATTAGGAGGTTGGGACAAAGATTGAGGCAGGTAGACCCCTTGAGGGCAGGTATTCAGGTTAATCTTTGGATTCAGATGAGATATTGAGTCACATGGGATGCATATACATTCCTTCATTAGATGATCTTCACACCTTGGTCATGACTGAAGCACATCGTGCACCTTATTGAACCCATCTTGGGGTGAAGATGTATGCAAATCTATGTCAGTTGTACTTCTGGCTAGGGATGAAACGCGATATTGCGGATTATGTGTCGCAATGTCTTGAGTGTCAGCGGGTGAAGGCTGAAAACCAACATCCAGTAGGGCTTTTGCAACCGCATTTAGTACCAGAATGGAAGTGGGATATTATCTCATTGGATTTCATTGTTGGTTTACCCAACTCTTTGAGACAACATGATGCGATCATGGTGATAGTTGATAGGTTGACGAAGGTGGCACACTTCTCACCTATTCACTCTTCTTATACTGCATCAGCTAGAGTGTTCATGGAGGACATAGTGAGGTTACATGGTATTCCGCGTCGGATTATTTCTGACAGGGATCCAGTGTTCACCTCAGCTCTTTGGACTTCATTACAGCATGTGATGGGGACATAGTTGAACTTCAGTTCAGCTTACCACCTAGAGACAGATGGACAGACTGAGAGGGTCAATCAGATCCTCAAGGACATGTTACGTATGTATGTAATGGACCAACATACACGATGGGAAGATTATCTCTATTTGGTAGAGTTCGCATATAATAATGGTTTTCAGAGTTCTATCGACATGCCTCCATTCTAGGCATTGTATGGGAGACCATGTCGCACTCCCTTGAGTTGGGATTGACTTGAGGACAGAGTGACTTTGGGTCCTGAGATGTTGTAGGATATGGAGCAACAGGTGGATAGGATTAGAGAGCACTTGGTGGCAGCGCAGGATAGACAGAAGAAGTATGCGAATGTATATAGAGTGGATTGTCAGTTTTCTGTGGGCGATAGAGTCTTCTTGCGGGTGTGTCCACGAAAGAGTCCCATCCGTTATGGGAAGGGATCTAAGTTGGCACCTCGCTTTGTCGGACCCTTCGAGATACTCAAGAAGATTGGTCCAGTTGCTTATCGTCTTGCTTTACTGCCTAGTCTCTCGCGTATTCATGATGTTTTTCATGTTTCAGTTCTTCGGACGTACCATCCAAACATTTCTCATGTACTTGATTGGAATGCATTACAGGTAGAGGATGAGCAGCTGGCTTTGGAGCCCGTGGCCGTAATGGAGCGTAGAACGCTCACTCTTCAAGGGCGAGATATTGATCAGGTTAGGGTCTAGTGGGATCCTAGGGATGACACATCATCCACTTGGGAGGATGCAGCTAGGATGAGTGAGATCTATCCCTATTTGTTTGTAGGCTTCCAGGAGTAAGCCTAACCCTAGGGGGGAGGATGTAGCACCCCTACATTTTATTTTTTTGATCGAACAGTGTTCTTCTATGTATGCTTTATTTCTGTTAGCACTTTGACTATGGTACTTGGTTCTATTTGATCGCAACTGTTAAGCGATGCGTATGTGATATTTTGATGTGATGGAATTTTACTCTGATGTTATCATTATGGCATGTTTTGAATTAGCGTAGCAGATATTTAATTAAAGATACCTTATGATTTTTATTATATTATTGATGTTAGACTCATCAGTTAGAAAGTCTGTATTGGTGCAGGGGACGAGATTGTATCACTCGCTTGCGAGCGCCCTACGATTCTGAGATTTCCTCTTCACAGTGTGTTTTATTATATCATATATATGCATGTTCGATATACTCCTTGTTCGCAGGTTGACAGGTACAAGACATCAATTCCACCTGATTTCATAGGTTTGAGCGTGTCCATTGACCAACAGTAATCGATTGGGAGATAGTAGCTAGGTTTTTCATGCCAAGTCATCACCCTAGTCATAATGTGTCATCGGGTTGTAGTCGGGTTTAGTTGTTTTAATGTTGTCCCTTTCACCTTGATTATTTATTTAATTTCAAAGTATAAAGGTTATTAAATGGCTTGTGTAGTTAAAATGATGATTAAATATATCTGGTTGCAATGTTGAAATATTAGTTATTTTATTGATTAATTTAATTTAATTAATAAAATAATCTAATCTTGGATTAGATTTAGTTTATTGATTAATTAAGTTAATGGTGATAAATTGAATTAAGTTAGTTGTTTTGGCATTATTGGATATTTAGATTTAAATTAAAAAAAAAAGAAAATATGTTTTAAATTGCACTTTTTGAAAATTAATAGGTAAAATAATTTATTTACAAAATTTTGAATTCTTTTTGTAAAAAGAAATTTTAAATGCATGAAATTCCATTTGGAAAGCAATTTTGTTTTAATTTTTTTTTAAAAACAAAATATCTCCAAATTTGCAATAAATTTGGTGGATGGGATTTTTTTTAGGGGTTTGACTAAAATTGGGGAAACTCTATGAGAGCAAATACAATTTCATATTTTTTTTTAACTTTCAATTTGGTGGAGAAAAGATTGGCTATGGCTTTGTTTTGGATTTGAAGAAGAAGTTTAGATTTCTTGGGTGAGCTGGAAAATAAAATAAGATTTGGAAGCACCATTGGAATCTTTCAAGCTTTGGAGAAAAAAACCAGGTTTCTTTCTATAATTTTTGTTTTCATTTTGAAATGTTTTGCAAATTTTATTATGCTGTTGGAAAAGTTTTAAATTCTGTTTGATTTGCAAGGAAAACCCATGTCAAATCTCATTTCAAAACTTGCAAAAATTCTGTTGAAATCATGGAAAAATAAAACAAAGAAAGAATCAAACCATAGAAAATAGAAAAATGAACAAAAAGAATTTCTGTTATGAACTTGAAATTAAGAATTTGTGCTTGCAAATTAGTTTGCTGTGTATTTTGTTTGGATGAAAAATTTGCACAACTTCACTATTAAACAATGAAAATTTGTATATATATATATATATATTTGGTATATATATATATATATATATATGTTATATATATTTGTATTAAATTTCATCCTGAGAATTTTTCTGTTTTCAAAAAAATTTACTCAGATTTTATTTATTTTTTTCCTGTTGAAGGAAAAACCCTGAATCAGAAAACAGAGCTTTAGTTTCTCTATTTTTTTTGAGAAAGTTTTTATATAAAAAAAAAATTATTAACAAAATTTTTAATGGAGAGGGGAGGCCGGGGACCTGCTCCCACAGTCGCCCCCATGGGAGGCATTGTGGAAGCAGCGCCGCTGCCTTCACAGGCAGCAGCGCTGCTCACACAACGCACCCCCATATGGGGGAGGCTGCGTGGCAGCCTGGCCTCTCCCTTTGGGAGGGGCCCACAACCCCTTATGCGTGGGTTTTTTTAATAATTATTAATTTTGTTTTTTAAATTTTTTATTAATTATTAATTATTATATATATATAATACAATATATATATTATATATAATAATTATATACTATATATAATATATATATATATATATATATATATATTATATGTATATATATTAATAATATTTAAATAATTTTTTTATAATTTTTTTTATATATATAATGTATATATATTACGTATTTTTAAATAATTTAATTACTTGAGTTTAAATGGATATATTTAAATAATAACTATATATTTAAATATATATATAAATTTGTATATACGCTAAGTATATATTTAATATATATGTGTATTGGAATACAATTTATTTTAAGGTGATTATTTCATTATC
Source organism: Sequoia sempervirens (assembly GCA_007258455.2). Taxonomy (NCBI): domain Eukaryota; kingdom Viridiplantae; phylum Streptophyta; class Pinopsida; order Cupressales; family Cupressaceae; genus Sequoia; species Sequoia sempervirens. The sequence goes on along the minus strand of VDFB02039661.1, from coordinate 15,343 downwards.
GTAGTAGAAATAAAAATTGTTTTTTTATATCAAATGTTTTTATCTAGCGTGTTGATTTGATTATTTTGTATGATTGAGAAACACGGAGTTAAATCATTGATTTTAAATTTCTCAACGTTGTGAATTAAATCTTATTTATTTTTGAATAAATGCAAGTAACGTTGATTGAGTTGATTGGATTTAGGAAATCCTAACATTAGTTTATTTAATTGCTTGAAATGCTTTCTAGTGATGTTCTTGTTTATTCTCGGTGTTGGACAATTATGTCAATTGTTATGTAAGTCTTCTAGATGGGGTTTCATTTATTTGTATGGGTTGTCGTTATGATAGTCAACCTTTGGATTGCCTTGGGTAGTGCGTCTAAACGTATCCAGTATTATACATGGTTACCAAGAACAGGAAGTGTGTACTTTATGTTGTGGATAGGGAGTCATTCTCCTTAGGTCACACTTGTGTACCCTTGGGTGTGGAGTTATTCCACGTGTTGTCTTAGAGGAGTGGTTTGCAATGAGGGCCGACACACAAAGTGGTGTCAGGGAAACTCTTTGCAAGTTAGTTAATTCAATGATAACATAATAAACTTATTAGAGGCTTAGGTTGCATCAAACACTTAACAAGATTAATTTTTCCTTGCTTATGGACACAAGGGCTTGTATAGACTTGGGATGAGACGAGAAGGTCTGGAATGGAAAGATCGTTATCTCGTCTCTACGAGAGATAACTAATTTCGTATTGGTTTGCATGAGGGGTCGGAAGTCGTTAGAGGTTACCAGGATATCCCAAGATGGGGGTCAGGACCTAGGAAGACTTACCAAGATATCCCATGTGACATTGTGATGACACTTCTCTTAAGTCAACAATATGTTTGTATCAGTGATGCAATTGATTATTTAACTCTGGAAGCATTGTAACCTTTGTGTTATGTGATGTTGTACTTGTATTTAATTCGGTTCAGTTTTTTTAGTGGCGAATCTTTTCCCATTGGTGAATAGTTCATATCATCCAATTAGAAATTAGCAAATACATTGCAACTAACAAGGTGGCCAAATCACCTATATTTTATGATTTATCGATCCAATGCATTTCAATTCACCATCAATTTATTTAATGAGGCATATGTAATTAATATTTTTTCCATAACAAACTACACATTACTAATGGTCTAATTAATATTTTTTTCCTAGAATCTCAGAAGCATGTATTAAATCACCCATATATTCACCAATACTATTGAAATGACATTGTGTATTAGGACACGTTTCATCAAGAACATTAAATGTTCTCTACATGTGAGGACCCATTTTTCCAATAAATTTTACAAATAATTGCGTACGAGGACCCATTTCGCCAATAAAATTAAAAACAATTACATATGAGGACACATTTCACCAATAACATTAAAAAATAACTGTGTATGAGGACCCATTTTACCAATACTATGATAACTTCATGCTAATTGTGGGTTGATAATTGCCTTGAAAATTACAATATATGTGTTTTGTCAAGGTTTGATTTTCCCAACATTTAAATGTATCGTATAATCATGCGAGATTCGCAAAATTTTTACTATTTTTCTAAATATGGATTGATATAAATACAATCGAAACTCTTATTTATTTTTACATAATTTGTTTAGTTATGAACTCGTGAGCTCTCGATTCAAATCATAGGCAAGTTACAAACTTACAACTACAATTAGCGAATAGCGAGTCAGTGATAACCTAAAGGTAAGTGATCATTTCTTCATAGTGTTATAATATTATTTATCTCTTTGTCATTCTTGCTTCAATCTTAAAGATGATATTGAGTATGGAATTAGATCTATATTCTATGATTCCTTCTTAAATAAGAAGACATTTTTTGACATCTTTTATTTCATGAGAGATGTCGAGAAGGAAAAAGAGTAAGACTCCTCAGGGTGGTGAAGGGAGGCCATAAAAAAGCCCAAAATGTAGAGTTACCATAAAGTCATACTTTGGTAATGTTTCTGGTCCATTAGATCAAGATGGAAACTGTTGATGCCAAAAATTGGCAAGGTAACAACCTTTATGGGAAACTCAGTTAATGGGCGGACCAATTACGCTAAATTGAGTGACCTTCGGGTTTTTAAAGAATTTGGCTTCTTCTGTAATTGGGGCTTTGAAATGGGAAAAGGAATCAGATATAAAAAATAAAGATCTAACTAAGGCGATGCCCCAAGGGGTAGATATAGGCACGGTAAATCTATCTTTGGGGATTCGATTTAAGGGCTTGATTGGTGAACTGCTATGTTCCAGAATTAATAGAAATAAAAGATAAAGATCCAAACAATTCATCTAATGACATAAAATAATTTTCACACTCATTTACTGAAAAGAGGAGTCAAAGATGTGATCTAAATCAACAAACTTGTCTTAAAATCATAGAAGTTTTGCAAATGAACAATTCAGGGCAATAATGGCATAGTATCAATGTCTTATCAAATAACATAAGAAGAAAAAAAAGGCCAAACAATGAAACAGTCTGAAAGTCTCATAAAATAATCTAAAAGCAAAAAAAAAGGCCTGGTATCTTTCTCTAAATTTTCTGCATCTTTTGAACTCATTTTTTGAAGCAAGAAGCAGTATATATAGCCAACAATCCACCACCTGGGGAGCTTGTAACATAAAAGATTCTATATCATGAGCAATGATGGTTGCATCAATGATTTCCCTCAGCCGTTGTAACCGAAAATATTCGGGCCATAGCACGTAGCCGCTTCCCAGCTAGATGCATCCCCTGCGAATGATGGCAGTGGTCCAGAAAAATCTCGTGCAAACAAGTGTCACTTCCAAGTGGAGGCAGTTAGAACACGTGGCAGCATGTCGCATCCTGTTACTCACTCCATTCTTCTCTTTGATAAAACATCTGCTGAAGGGACACATGGCGACAATTCGTAGCCCGGGGTTCTTTCTCCCTTCCCTTAGCTGAAAGCTTGCATTGGGAAGACACGTGGCAACCTTTATTACTATCGACACCGACTGTGGGGTCTGCCAAAAATTTATGCAAATGGAAGCTACGTGGCATGCAGACGAGGCTCGATGAAAAAGTGAAGGGAAGCAGCTCTGAATAGCCCGCGACATATACACGTTGAAGCATGGCGGGGGCCGGTAGAAGAGCGAAGGAAGGAATTATTGTGAGGAGCGCCCAACGGACACATGGTGGCAGCCGATGGAGTTTAGAAAAAAGAAGTCTGATGAAAAGCTAAGGGAAACACTTCTAACATATGAGACGTGGGTCATCATTTAGCAAAACAAAATCACCTGAATGGAGCTCAAAGAATTTTACATTCATAGCTTTTGGCCACTACTAGGGGCGTTTTTCCTACAGAACAAGGAACCCAAAATTTTCTCTTGCTTGTAGACCAGAGCCCCCATCCACAGGGTGACAAAGTCAGAGTTAGAAAGAGCTTCTTGCAAAGGCAACTAGTCAACCTAAGATGGTCTCGATATGTCGGGCATATTCTCTTGTGCTCCGCTTAGGTCAAGCATCTCTTTATAAGGTAGTGTCACAGGTAAACTGGCCCTAGACTCAAATTGGAAGATTAGTCACGCAATTGAATGAATGACACCTTCAATATCTGTTGTGGTAGGAGGTTGGCTGAAACTTTGAAAAGTGGTTGCATCCTGCTCCTCTTCAATCTTTTCCGCAATTTTTTTCTACCGTGGCGACCGAATCATCAACAAGAAATGGGGAGGGCAGGTCCATCTCAGTCAGTCGGGAGAAATTTTTCCGCATGTTATCCATAGTCTGGTTCAAAGTAGCTGCAAATTTGTTGGCATGAAGGATAACTGAGTGACAGTGGATGAATTTGTTTGCCGTCTTGGCAGCAGCTTTCCGATCCTCAATCCCTACCTTTTCTAAGTCCTCATTCGAGACCAGGTATAACTTACTCAACAAAATTTTTGCTTCAGGAACCCTCTTCGCGATGAAATGCGGGAACTACTTAATTTATTTGCGAACCTCCTTGCTCAATTTTGTTGCCTCTAACATATATTGAAGTGTCGGCTATAGTGTCAGGCAGAAGGCCTTGACCTTTTCCCAGTACGAAACATATAGTTGTTGAGCCACTGGAATGAGGTCCGACTGGGCAACAGGGACCTGGGGAACACTCCTTAGAAGGGAAATCTCCACATTTTTTGAGCCGACATCCTGCGTCAATTCTACAACTCTCATGTTTGCGGATGCAAGTTATTCCTCAATGTTTCTTAGTTCTTTGGACTAGTTCTCCTCGGCTCGACTTTTTTTTTCTGACTCCAATTGAAGGGAAGACTTCACCTCTTGGAGATCCTTTTGTAATTGGGCCTTTGGGCTCCCAAAGTCTACATCCTTCTCTTATATTTGTTGCTCGAATTGAGCATGCTGCTCTTTAAATTCCTCACTCTTTTGTTTCATTGCCTGCTCCGTCAAAGTTAACCAGTTCTGATAGTCTTGGTTCCTCTTCCACAACACGTCGACTCTAGGGAGGGGTCAATGGATTGGAACTTTGCAAGTTCCTCCCAGAGTTTGTTCTGATCTACCTCTATTTCCTGCACTCTCTCTGATAAGCACACAACTTCTGCTTCCATCGACTTGTCTTTCATTTGTAGGAACTTGGCCCTATCTTTCACAAGTTTCAGCTCCTCTTCTTTCTTCTTTAGTTGACAACCAGACTTGAGGAAGTTTGTGGTCACTGCCCGTTGCATTTCTTCCATGAACTTAACTTTGTGCTAGGGACGGGCTATGCTCAAATCGAGTCCCATGGCGAACATGTTGTAATCATCAGGCTACATCTCCCATTGGAATTTGATGACGTTCAAATGCATGGTTGCAAAATGGATCGTATTTTGAGCTTCATTGTAAACAATATACACCTTTGGCTCCACTAGCTTCTTGTCATCCTTGGTCTTTCGCTTTTGAATTTTGAGAGCCCACGGTTCCTTTGTAACATCACCCTATGCCATGAATTGGGTTGGCGACTGAACTAGCCTGCCTACGAAAGGTGCACCACGAGGTAGGGTGAAAGGGAATGTGAGGGTAGTGGTTTGGGGCGCTTTCATTTTTAGGAGATCATTTGTAAGCGGGGAGAAGTGAGGGACATGCCAAAACCCGATTTGTGAACCGACGGGAGGACTCATCGACTGCTGTGGCGATTATGGGCTCATGGCGGACTCCAACTACTAGGTGAACTGGGCTAAGCTTGATATAGCGGTAGCAGGAGGGGTGTCAATGGTGGCCATGCTCATAGACAGAGAGGTGAGAGAAGATTGGGCAGCAGAGGACGATGTAAGGGTCAACAAAGGTGTTAAGATAAATGGCCCCTTATGAGAGAACTAGGAGAAACCTCCCGCGACCATTGTGATAGAGGTATAAAGGGAAGAGCTGACACTAGTAGTGATGGGCACCGCAGAGATAGCAGGGGACACCAGATATTGTGAAGTAAGAGAAGAGGGAGCGAATGTTATCTGCTGACTGGATGATTGCGGTGCCTGGCTCACCACGGCCTTCTGGCTTGTTATGGGTGTTTGCGAACTTTCTCCAACAATTGCTTCTGTGCGCTTCCATTTGGTGGGTGGGGATTCCTCCACCTCTATGGTTTCTGACTATTGTTGAGTTGTTCTCATCCTTGTTGCGGTCTAGGTGAGTGTCTATGAAGCTCTCAATAGGTTCAACCACACATTTTAAGTAATCAGGCTAGGCCACTCCTTTGCCCTCCTCTTTTGCTGAGCGAAGGAGGACTACACTTTTGCTTCTTTCCCCTTTCCTTTCCTCACAATTTCTTTAGACTCCTCATCAAAGTCATCATTCTTATCAGTGCTCACGTCAGAATCCATGTGCACCTCATTCCACAATCTATCAAACTCCTCATCCAACGCCACACTTCCATAACAGGCCTCGGGTTGTTTGATTTCTTGGTGGTACACCCAGAAATCTCTGATTCTTTGCTCTTTCCATCCTTCTATTTTTAATAATTTGTTTCGAAGGTCAGCTCCTATTCTTTTTTTCATCATACTTCATCGTGGTGAAGTAGAACTTATGCCATGGCGGTCTACTGTCCTTGGTAGGAATCTGGATCGAATCAACTAGTAGATCATTCAGATCTTTCAACGGGTTCCACCTCCTTTCCTAGTAAGGTCAGGGGTTGTGCGTTACCTTGAAAAATTCATTAGGCAAGTCATTTTCAGGGTTGTAATCCTAGTTATCGCAAATCATCACCAACCCTAGGTGAGCCAACTTATCTTCAATCAACTTGTGCATCTATTTCTTGTTCATGACCACCGTTTTGAAGCTTAGCGGACAACCAAAAAATCCCCTCTTCTTGGCCTTCCCCCTGCAAAATTTGTAGTCGATAATGGATACTTGCTAGAACATTTCAAGGGCTAGCACCTGATTTGTGACACATGCTGGAAGGCGAAATGGTTGCCCAGTGAAAAAATGCAACCAGATGAATGTGAAATCCGCTCCGAGAAACCAGTCACATTTGGTAGTGAATTTTTGCATATACGTAGTCTGCTCCTTGGTGAGCCGGTTAATATAGTCCTCCCCTCTCAAATATTGCAAAATTAGAGTAAAAAAAAAATCTGAAAATGCATAATAGTCATATGTAGAGGAGAGGAGTCCATACAGAAACCGGCCTCCTATTGCCCGATTCATAAAAAATAGACAACCTTACATACTTCTTAAATAAATCAAGGTTTTGGTGCAAAAACATATGGGCAAGGAAGGAAGGAAACCTGAATCTCCGTTGCGTTTGGTAGTCCCTGATTTGCCTTATCATCTCATCAACCAGGAATTGCCCAAAATCATACCAGAAAAAGGAATGTTGCTTGCGGAATTGAAACCCCCGACCTAATTGAAATTCGTGCACATCGTTGTCAGTGTCCAGGCCGCAAACAAATTCCAACATTGAGAAGGTATATTGCATGTCTGGTGGGAGGGTGATGTGCATTGCCAAAATATTTGGTGGCTTTTTCTAATCTTCCTTAGGCCTTTGGGTTTCTTTGTTATAAAATTCTAGAGCCTTTTTCATGCCTCTCCATATTTCCTCTCCCTTCGTTGGGTTGAATGGCTCTACATCTTCTGGTCTAGAGCTGGGGTCAGGGATGCACAACATATTCCAGATAGCTTCTCGGAAAATATTGAATTTTAACCTCTGGCCCTCGATGGTGCTGGTGCTCGGGTTGAAATGTTCGATGGCTGTATCGACTAGTTTTGGGAAATAGTGAACAAACAAGACCATATATTGTGGGAGCCCATTGTACCATAGCTTCTATGACAATGACTCTGGGTCGGTGAATTTCTTCATTCTTTCACAGGCCGCCTCCCTCAAATTCTTAAGGTTTTTTGCAAGGATGGGATCATGAATATTATCCCATTCCTCCTTAATTAGGCTTTGATCTCTGTAAATTTTAGGCTTGTCTAGGACCCCTGTGTTTACCCATTCTGGCTTCTCTAGTATACCAGGTGAAGCGTAAGAGACATCTTCAAAGACGTAGACAACTGATGTTGTATGCATATCATCAAACAAGATTTGCATTTCTTCTCTCTGAACTTCTACTTGTGGCTCTGATTGTGGCTCTGTTTGAGAACTCTCTTCCATTTCTTTTTGCTATAGGTTTATGCTTAACTCAAATTTTCTGCAATTTACGTTGGCTCTGGTTGCGCTAAAAAAAATATTTTGCTCTAGGTAGCATTTTTTGAAAAGCATTCACAATGCAAACCCTTTTGCATGCAATACTCAGTTATTTCCCTCTTGGGGTGGCCAACAACGCTCACCTTCTAGCATTAAATTCGGCATGTACCACTAGTCATTTGCTCGTGCAAAACAAATTACTTGCCATTTTGAAATTACAAGAATTCATAATGACCTTTGGTAATGATGTACTCTGGCGTGATTTTCTTGGAACTTGAGCTGACGATTTGAAGGCAACTTAGGCGTTCGTATGCCGTGGCAATTAATATCCCAAACAAAATGATTAAGCCAAATATGTAATAAGTGCCTGAAAAGATTTGCATTCCTTTTTGGAGTTTGAGAAGCGCATGCAGAACGACACCTCAACATTCGATCGTATGAACTACCGCTGAAGACTGCCACCAGCTTATGCTAATTAATTATCTCCCACTAATCCTAGATGCAACAAATTGTACCTAGTAGACACAATTGGGTGGGAAAACTGAGCGAGCCTTGTTGCAATTTTCGAGATAGTACTTGATTAACCTCATGCTTATGGTATGCCAATTACCATGCCTATCCTGGTCATTTCTATAAATAGTGACTTAGGCAATAGTGAAATCACACTTAGCAATTTTTAGCAAAATAGGTAATAGGTGATTGGCCTAGCATTTGGCATTAGCAGTTGTGTAGAATTTGTATAGAGCTTAGACTTAGGCAATTTGAGTCGAGCTTTTGTCAGATAGTTGTATAGAGATTGTCACCATGAACACCCCAATTAGGCTAGTCAGTAAGAAATCCCAGTCAGCTTTTTTTGGTGAAATTTCAACTAGGCGCCTCAAAAGGATGACCAAGAATAAGCATTCTTTGGCCATTATAGCGATAAAATGGGTTATGGGGAGGGATTGCATTGACTATGAGGATAAGTATAGAGTTAACACTGATGTGTTCTCTAACTTCATGGTGTCCATGCTTGATATTGCAGTTCCCAAGCCACTGGTTCTATGCCTGGTGCTCAAAATATTTTTGAAGAAATATCTAGGTGGCCTCAGAGAGGTGGTGGCCAATGTTGCATTTGGAAATAGGCCTGCCAATGACAAGCGACCTCCAGAAATACATTGAGGAAGATGCAGTCGTGCCATGGGTGTCGTTCCTCAGTGGCTTCTGTATCCAGTCATAAGAAGAACATCGCCAAAGGGTCACCCCTGCATGTCATTTCCTGTTTCACCTATACAATGTGGTGCCATTTTATGACATTGACTGGTACACAAACTTCAGGAACCTGGTGTTCCCTGTACCACTTGCAGTTGCTCCTATGGATGTTGTTGCTGCTGGTCCTCATGCTGCCCCTTCTGATGAAATGATTCCAGATGTTGTCGCTGATGCCTCCATTGCTGTTGCATAGGCCCACGACTAAATTTTTCTTTTTATGTTTTAAGAACTAATACTCGTTAGTCCATTTTTTGTATATATGCCTGGAAAAGGCCTTATAGTAGCCATATAAAGAAGATACAAAAAATATATAGATATATACTCTGAAAGTGTGGCCTCTGAGCCATTTTGATACTGTACTTATCAAAGTATATAAATATAATGAAGATATAGCTTATGTTAAAATTATGTCTCCTTTGCTTTCAAATTTTTTGCAATGTGGGCTTTCCATTTCTTTTCCTACATATGTATTCCACTTTAATTCTGCATATGGGTGTCATTCCTTTGCTTCATGGGTTGCTTCTATATATCTTTGCACTTTGCAATAATGGGTTACATTCGTTTTTGCTCCTCACACTTGAGAATTAATTGTTTAAAGACCGACCAATAAAAACACAAGGAAAAATAATTACATTATCTACATATTTACATTGGTAGAATAATTTGAATCTTAATTGAATAATTTTAGATGAATCCCATTGACTAGAATTCCCAATTTTTCATGCTCCATGGTTTCCAATTCAAATGTGTTATGCTCTTTGCATTGAATTATTCTGAAAGGGCCTTCCCATAAGCTGTCAAACTTCCCGTGTTGGTCAGGCTTTGCAACTCTTTCATTAAATTTTAGCACCAGATCCCCGCACTTTAGACCTTGTTCCGAAGCCTTCTTGTCGAACCATATTTTAACCACCTGTTGGCGGTTGGACATGGCTATTAGGGAATTTTACCTTCTTCTTTTTTCACTTCCAGCAACTCGGCCAACCGAACCTTCATGGCGCCATTTTGCTCTATTTTGAGAGATTTGAGAAATTGCAGTGCCAAAATTTCCATGGAGATAGGAAATAGCGCTTCCTTCCCATACACTAGCTCATACGATGAAGTCTTGAGGAATTGCTTAGGGCTTATGCGGTCTTCCCAGAGTGTCACCCAGAGGTTTTTATGCCATGCTTGTCGGTGCTCTGAACTGATTCTTTTGATGAGTCAGACTAAATTATTGTTAGTCAACTCTGCCAAGCCATTACCCTACAGGTAGTAATTTGATGACGAGTTTAAGAATATTCCATGCATGAGTGCAAATTGACATACCTTAGAGCCTAGGAAATCCTTGGAGTTGTCGGAGATGATGGTTTTAGGAGGGTCGAATCTCATCATGAGTTCTTTGAGGAAGTCTACTATCTCCGCCTCCATCACATTATTCAGAGGCATGGCTTCGGTCCACCTGGTGAAGTAGTCTATTTCCATTAGGATCCATTTGTGTCCGGTGTTGGAGGTGGGGTTGATCATTCTGATAAAATCAAGGCCCCATTGTGCAAATGGCTCATCAACCACTATCGGATTGAGAGGCATTGCAAAGTTTTTTCTTCTCCCTGCGAAAAATTGGCATTCTTTGCAGGCTTTTACTAGGGAGTATGAGTCATTAAATAGCATAGGTTAGAAGTACCCAATGCACATAATTTTGATGGCGGTGGTCTTTGCGGAGAAATTATCACCCGCGAGACTGTTGTGGAAAGTGTCGAGAATCCTTTTCGCTTGCTTTGTGGTGACACACCACAATAGAATGCCATTGAATTTCCTCTTGAAAAGGACCCCTTTGATGAGCACATATCCGCTATTTTGCAGTTGGTAGAATCTCCTCTTCTGAGAAGGAAGGCCAAGTAGATACTTTCCTGTGTGCATGAACCTTACTCTATTCGCCAGCCAACAGCCTTCGAATTTAGACTCATTCATTAGAACCAACTTTGATTGCTCTTCTTCGGCTGTCATTTCCTCGTCGTGCCCCAAATACTCGCACAATCCTCTTCCTCAAACAGTCTTTGTAAGCTTGACCTCAATGTCATATTCAAGTATCTTAGTGATCCAATTAGATCCAATTAGCCCTCTTTTCGGTGATTTCTTCTTCCATGATGTATTCGCACACACTAGAATGCACGACATAAACAATCACCTTATTGCAAGATATTAGGTGTCAGAACTTCTTGAGCCCCTTAACAATTATGAAGGCTTGCCTCTCGACGAAGTTTTTGTTTGTCTCATATTCTTTTAGGGTCTGGGAGTGAAATTCTATCGGATGTTCTCCCTTGCCTTCATCATCCTTTTGAGTTAAGACAATAGCAATGCTTGAGTTGCGACTGAATACATACATTATGAAGTCCTTCCATAGGTCTAGATTGACCAACACAGGAGCTGAAGAAATAACATCCTTAACCTTCTCGAAAGATTCTCTAGCTTCTTTAGTCCATTTGAATAATTGATCCTTTTTTAGCATCAGGGTGATCGGTCTGATTATCCATGCAAAATCCGAAATGAATTTGCTCACAAAATTTACCTTCCCTAGGAAAGATTGGACTCCTTTCTTGTTGACTGGTAGGGGAAGTTCTTTGATTGCTTTCACCTGCTTGAGATCAATTGCAATTCCTTCTTTGAACACTACATGTCCCAATAGCTTGCCTTGTGGCACTCTGAAGACACATTTTTTTGGGTTCAAGGATACCCTGAACTCCTGAATTTTTTTTAAAACCATCTCAAGGTGATCAAAATGATCATCCTTATGCTTGGAGAAAACAGTCAGATCATCCAAATAGATTAGGATAATCTTGTTAATCAATTCACTGAAAGTGATATCCATGGCCCGCTAGAAAGTGGCTCCCACATTTGAAAGGCCGAAAGGCATTTTTGCATATGCGAACGTTCCCCACTTGGTAGTGAACGTTGTCTTGTGTTGGTCCTCTTCTTTAACCTGGATCTGATTGTAACCGAAGAAGCCATCTAGTAGAGAGAACATTTTCGGACCCGCCATTGTTTGCAAGATTGTCTCCATAGAAGGCAACGGGTAATGGTCCTTTAGGGATGCTTTGTTAAGGTCCCAAAATTCAACACATGTAGATGTCTCCATTGTCCTTTCAGACTGACACCAGGCTGGATACCCATGTGTTGTGCTTGATTGAGAAGACAATATGAGACTGAATTAACTTTGTTAGATCTTGCACCATCATGGCTTCGATCTTCGGGTTCACTGGCCTCTATTTTTGACGAACTGGTTTTGCACCTTCCGTCAGCTCTATTGTATGTTGGATGATGTCGAGATTGTATCCCTTAAGGTCATTATATGACCAGACAGCTACTCCTTCATACCTCTCACAGAAGTCGATAAGCCTCTCTTTATCATGATGCAGAACATCTTTTCCAACTTTAAGCTTTCTCCCATCTCCAACTTGAAGGTCCGCATAGTTGCTTTTGTCAGCTACAAACTTCGTTTTGTTGTTCCTTGCATCATAACAATCGAACAGGTTCTTTAGAGTGACAAGTCCCTTCATAAGCTTATTAGACCTTAGTTGAATGATTTTTCTATCGTAGGCTTCAACAATCTTTGGTTGGAGTTGGTTAGCAAACTCTCCCGACTGTTGGATGAATGAGGCGATGTGTTCATCACTGTCAAATACTTGCCAGCTCTGATCATTATCAAGAATTTTTGGTTGGACTATCACTTGTACCGAGTGTTTGTTATGCATTAGGTCGGAGGTAGGTTCAAATTGAGATATGATTGCGGTCATGCGATCCGCATCAAAATTTTGTTCTTTGGGAACTGTCTGAATGTTGAAGGCTTCAAAACCTTCTATTAGGTCCCAAACTCTATTTCTGGAGGATCTCATGCGGATATTTTTAGTTGCAGAAATCCCTCGAACTTGGTTGACCACTAGTTCAGAATATCCGAACACCATTAATTGCTAAATGCCCATTCGCTCGGCAAGGCTCAAACCTTGCACTAGGCCTTCATATTCAGCTTCATTTTTCGAACAAGTGAACTAGAAGCAGAAAGATCAAAGTTTTTTTTCACTATGTGGGGATGTCAAACATATTCTGGCTCCTGCGTCCACTTTGCATCTTGCTCCATCAAAGTGCAGCGTCCATAACTCTGAGGCTTGATCGTTCTTGGGTTCCTTCATGAATTTCAAAATCTCTTGTTCCTTGTCAAAGATGACAGAGGTGCCCATCCCGGTAGCATGATAGTTGTCGAAAGGGTCAGCATCTATATATTCACTTAAGATAACTTCCTCTTTATCAGTTCGATCTCCAGTCACCTTTTCAACTTCTAGCAACTCAATGCAATATGTCTCTTCCTTAGTGAAAGAGGTATGGGTAGTTTCAAACTTGATCATAGTTTCATTGGCCACAAGTTCTGAGTGCAAAGCTTCAGACACTATTTCCATTTTAGCTCCATGCTTGGTCCTCAGGATCGAGTGTGACCAGTGTAGAGAAAGATACCCTCCTATCTTTGAAGTGAATTCTTGGGATAGGTAGAGGTCGAACATAGGGGGACATATATGATCACAGTGTCTTGCAGAACTGTGATGCTAGGGCAAGAGAACAAAGTCAAGGGGAGGTCTTTGATGAAACCTATGGTTTTGGCTTTGTTCCCATCAAGTTGCATAACCCCCTTCTTTAAAGGATCATAACTAAGTCCTAGGGCTTCAACTATCTGCTTGGGCATGACTGTAGTGCTAGCTTTGGAGTCAATCATGGCGTTCTGCAATAATTTATCTCCTACAATGAGGGTTAGGAAGAAGGGTTTCGGTTTCGGCTTATTTTTAACCTCGGTAGGGGATTCCTTTGTGATATTCGTGAGAACTTTGATAGGAGGTGATTGATCAACAACCTTTCCTTTGAGCATTTTCTCTGTTGGCTCAATCATCAGATCCTCCCAGAGAGCCTTCTGTAGCAATGTCTTATGTTCCAGAATAGCTAAAATATCCCACAGGGACACATTATTGGATTTTTTTTTCATTTGTTCCACCACATTGAATGGTGGAGGATTTGGAGGCTTCTACTCCTTAGCTCTTGTTACCACAATTTCCCTTCGCAACGGACATTGTTGTGCCACTGTGGAGGTACTGGGTGTCTGATCGAAAGCATTTTTAGATTGCGGACTGACTATTTTCGAGATGACTGGTTCGCCCATGAATCTCCTCTTTGAGAAAGTATTGTAATCAGGTTGTACTTGTGAGGTTTTTTATGTGGATGCATCATTTACGAATACTACCTCTTCTTCTTCCATCCATGAGAAGAGTGCGTGATCGAGAGCAATATACATTTCTTGCTCCAAGGACATCCCCTGCATTTGTGCGGTAAGCACTGCATTTTCCATTTGCAGAGGGGCATATACAAAACCTACATGGTCCAACATCATGCCTTGACTGCATTGCTCTGCAACCTTTTGTTGTAGATTGCCGCGCGGGCAGTTTCGGGGCATATGTGAGTCGTCGCAAGGGAAACACCAAGGGTTGGTGTCATCGAGTAAATTATTTTTCCCAACTGTCAGCTCTTTGCTTGAGCTTGGGTTAGCACTCAACAATGGAGAAGGCATTGGTACTATTTGATTAGTTGTTTGCACCTACGGATTTGTGCGAGTGCCTCCTTGGAACTGGTTTTGTTGGTAAGAAGACCTTTCACCTTGATAATTTTGATAAGTTGGCTTCAAAGGCGTGGCCTGGTTCCGCTTGATCACAGTTATCTCATTGGACATAGCCCACAACATCTCCTTAACGTCGCTTATATCATCCTTTGAAGAGCCGGATGTGGAAGCAATGTCCTGTGGTGCACCTGGGTATGTATACATGGATTGAGGAGGAGCGGTTGCACTGGTAGATGACATCACCTGGGCGGGAACTGACATCTCAGGAAACATAGGCATGGCAGGTCAAGGTGACAACTTTCCGGCATCTATTAGATTATTCTCTGCTTTAACTGCGACGCTATATACATCTAGTAGAGTGGTTTTTTCAAGTGACTGGATCATCATTGAAATTTTGGCATTGATGGACTTCAAGTAGAACATGAACGCCAAGTCGGGCGATGAGCAGATTGTGACCTGAATTCTTTGCTAGGTTATGTGAAAATAAGCATTGAAGTTAGTCATGGCTTCATATGGGGCTCGCTTTATGATCTCTAGCTGATGATATTACAAAGATCTATCTCCGTCATTAGAGAATCTCTCATAGAAAGGATCTCCAAGCTGATCCTAGGTACCGATAGTATTAGCCTACAAAGTGCAGTACCAATCTAGTGCTTTGCCTCTGAAAGAGGTGACAAGCAACCTTAGCACTACATTTTGGTATATAACACCATGTACTAGACATACGTTCGCAATATCTTGCAGATGTTCGGATGGTGTTCTTGATCCATCTCCAGTGAATTCAGGTATAGCTTTTAGAGCAGAGATCGAGATAGGGGACCAAACGACGGGTG
>VDFB02039660.1:0-25123 GCA_007258455.2 Sequoia sempervirens | reverse complement strand
GAATGACATCCAGATTTTGGAAAACCTTGTTTACAGCCCTGGGTACGCAATTGAACATTAGTTCTGCCTACCATCCTAAAACAGATGGCCAAATAGAAAGGGTCAACTAGATACTAGAGGATCTTCTCTAAATGTACTACATGGATCAGCAATACAAATGGGAGGACTATCTTCCCTTAGTTGAGTTTGCTTATAACAAATCCTATCAGTCATCTATAAAAATGGCACCATTTGAGGCACTATACGAAAGGAGGTGTAGAACTCCTATCAGTTGGGATAAGCTAGAAGATAGGATAATCCTCGGTCCATAAATGCTCTCTAAATTGGAAGAGCAAGTAAAGTTGACTAGGAAAAGGTTAGCAGAAGCTAACGATCGACAAAAAAGCTATGCAGATGCAAAGTGAACTCCCAGACAATTTGAAGTGGGAGAGAAAGGCTTCTTTGTGTCAAACCTCATAAAAATGCCATAAAATTTGGGAAATCAACCAATCTTGCACCTCGATATGTTGGACCATTTGAAGTCCTAGAAGTTATCAATCTGGTTGCTTATAAAATTGCTCTACCACCAGCTCTCGCCCGGTTGCATGATGTTTTCCATGTTTCATATCTTAAAAAGTATGTATCTGATTTTGCACATTTAATTGATTGGAACTCCTTATAGGTAGAGGACCCAGGGGTAGTCATGATTGATCCAATCAGGGTGCTCAAGGTACGTAAGCATCGCTTATGTAATAGAGAGGTTATCCAGTGTAAGGCCAGTGGGACCAGTACTCGGAAGATAGTGCCACCTAGGAGGACTTCAATGAAATGCATCAAAAAAATTCTCATCTATTTAATGTTTATAACAGTTTAACTTCTTTTATTATGTTTGGATAAACAATGGAAAACTTTTGCTACTTATTTGATACTCTAAATCATCGAGGATGATGATTCACAAGGGGAAGGATATGTTACATCCCACTTGTGCCCTAGATATTTTGATGTTGTGCCCTAGTATCTTGATTTTATTTCTCAAGCATGGATATATATATATGTCATTAATTAGCTTGTTGAATGGAGATATACAATGTATATATAACTGGTTTAATTAAGTTCATATGATAGATGTTTTCATGTTTACATATATGTAGATGCAAAGATGTAATGAGATATCAAACTAAGTATTTGTTTTGACCTAGTGGTTGCAGGAAATATCACCTCCGAGGAGGGAGGAAAAGTATCAAGTACGAGGAGTAATGGAAGAGAAATCTAGTGCCATTT
The DNA here is from genome assembly GCA_007258455.2 of Sequoia sempervirens. Classification (NCBI taxonomy): domain Eukaryota; kingdom Viridiplantae; phylum Streptophyta; class Pinopsida; order Cupressales; family Cupressaceae; genus Sequoia; species Sequoia sempervirens. The sequence goes on along the minus strand of VDFB02039660.1, from coordinate 23,863 downwards.
GAAACCTAACCTGTAAGTTTGTGATTGTCATTTGAGTAGGAATGGAACTACAATTTCAGAGTTGTCAGGTAAACCACAAGGTCGACCCTAGGTGTTAGGATCACCTGACCTATGTTGTTGGTCATGTAGCATCACCTTGGTATTCTTTTAAATTTAAAATTAAAAATTTAATCTTTAAGGGACCTTGAACTTTGGATTGTCTTTGGTGAACTTTTAATTGGCCCTCAAAAATATTTAATTTTATTTAATTGATCAAATATAGAGGAATTTAACTTAATATCTTTCAGTAATTTCAAAACACATTATACTAAGGGAATGGAGGTAATTATAAATAACGTTCCTATTAAAAAGGACAATCACCAATTGTTTTATTATTAAAATTTAAAAAAATAACATAATCTTTATGCAATTATATAGGGGCAAGCAATTCATTTTATCAACCCGAATATAATATTAAAGTATATAAAATCCCTGAATACAATATTTTAATTTCTCAGGATTTTCATGGAATAAAGTTTATAAATCAAAAAATTTCTTGATGATCGTGGTGAGTAACAAGAATATGGTTGTGGGAATTTTGCAAACGGGAGAGGGATAAATTGAGCCTTCTATTTATTTTTGGAGATATTTTTCATCACTACACACAACCGTTTCTTGGGAGCAATTGGGGATTATTGGGAGAAAGGCTTTGAGATACAAATTTCAACTTGTTTTCTGGGGTTTTGTTTTTGGGTAGACGAGTGAAAAGAAGCTAGTCGAAATGAAGAAGAGGGATATTGAGCTAGAGCCAATGAAACTCGACTGAAGCAGAGTCATGAGTTGAGGAGTGATTGGATGCATTTGGGTACTCATTAAGTTCTTCCAACTAGAATTCACAGTGAATTGAGAGTTGTAGTCAAGGGACCAGTGTTGTAATTTGAAGGCAAGAGCAGGAGCCACTCTTTATCATGCCAATTCTAAGCACATGCATGTTTTCTTTCTTGAGTTGTAGTAGTCTTTTACCTATGTCGTTTGTGAGTAAATATTATGTCAAACCAAATTATTGTAAGTACGACTTAACAAGATGACAAAAAAATTATGATAAGTTAAAGGAATCAGTCAAGGGAAGAAATAATTGCACATTTCTCATACATGTAAATCTTTCTTTATTTTCTCCTAAGTTCTTGCTAACTCATGTAGCTTTTAAGATGAAATTATAGGTTTGTCTAAGAGCAGATATATTGTTGTCTTCTTGAGAATAAATCTATATTGTTTTTCCTAGACTCCTCTATGTTTCACAAGACTAAGTATGAGTTTCTTGGGATATATGTATATAATGACTCCTTAGTTCCAACAAATAGCAAACTTTAAAACCCAACCCTGGCAATTCGTTTCTATAAAATAGTAATCTGAGCAAGAGTTTCACTTCCTGAGAAGAAGTGCTATCTTATCTTGAATGGGTTAAACCTTTATTGAACTGAATGTTGAATGTGGATTCCTTGCATGCACACCCTGGTTATTTTTATGAACTCTTAGAAGAGTAACTTGAACTTGTCAAAACTGAATTCTTAAATAAAAGCCATCTATGAAAGAGTAGCTAGAAATAATACAAGGCAAGTTGTCCTCTCAGTGAAAGATTGAATCCTTGCTTACCTTATGCTAAACGGTTCTGAATTAAGTAGAGTTCCTAAAAAATAGTTAAAACACTCATAAGAACCAAGTGATATCCTCATGATTCAGTATGTAGTAGCATAAGAGACAGACATGAAGATTAAATTTCATTATATGACTTCTTGTCAAGTAGGGTGATAAACTTGACTACATGACTTTACTGTGTCGTGTTGCGCTTATTTCAAAACCTTGGCCAAGGTGATGCTACAACCCGATAGTGTCAGTCAATTTCCTTGCCCCGAATATGCACCCCAATCAGAGGTCATACTAGTTAGGAGTTACCTATAGTGTATGATCGACTAGGGATTATGTAGGGTCAAACACTAGTCTCATATGGAAATAGAATCCTTTCCATTACTTCTCTACAAAGGGACGGACCTTTCCAGTTGGAAATGGCACAAGGGACTAGTAAGTCCATGGATGGGCGGAAAAGTGCCCTAATGATATTTTTCCTCCCCAGTTTCAACAATAAAGGATGGTTAAAGTTCTAGATGGATTAAACGAATTTCAAGGAACACTGTAATCTCAAAACTCTTTGTATCTATAAAATAGATTTTTACTTTAATAGTTTTCCTTTTAGTTATTTTTCGTGCATTTCAAATTGAATCAATTTAAAGATCATGTTCTTTCTTTTCAAAAAAAAAATATTGCTGCTTTGTATCAGTTTATTCATGCTTATTCATTTTATGCAAGTTTATATTTGCATTAATGTTGCATTTATATTAGATGCTTAGTTGTAGTATGCTACATTCTATTCTGGAACTATTAAGGCTATCCCCCACACATAGGGAAATCTTATAGAAGGCTTTATCCACATCGTCTATCCCTAAGGATATGGATACATAGCAGTTTCAAGCTATGGTAGGGCATATCACTATCCCTCATCTTCTCACCTTCTCGAAACAAGACCTACCATCACAACCATCTCATAACCGTGCTTTGCACCTTGAGGTCATTGTTCATAAGAACAAGGTTAAAAGAGTCTTAGTAGATGGAGGTGTTGGTTTGAACATTTAACACTTCAGTTGGTCAAGAACTTGGGTTATTCAGAGGATGCTATTGAGAAAATAAAAAGCACAACCATCAGAGCATATGACGATCAAGAATAGGTATCGCAAGGCATCATCACGCTACCCATCCATGTGGGACCTTTCATTGTTGAGACTACATGCCAAGTGTTAGACCTTGATCTCCTCTACAACATTTTGCTTGGTCGACCATGGATTCATGCCCTAAAATCTATAGCTTCAACCTATCACCAATGTGTAAATTTCCCTTTTGAGGACAAAGAAGTTACCATCCATGGTAATCCTAAGCCTTTTTACTACTGCAAGAATCTTGAAGCCAAGTTTTACAGATTACCCCAAATCCCTAAAAATGATGAAGGTCCTACACACTCCTCTGCATTTGTTAACCCATCATCCCTTGCATCTACCTCTGAAACAAAAACACCTATTGTGCAGAACATTCCTGACATCAAAGCAATGATCAAGGATGATGGTTGTGGAGATTATAAACTAAAGGACACTTTTATGTTGGGAGAGCTACCTCCTCCCAAATCTCATGGGAAACCCGCACTTATCAACAAAGTGGTCAAAACATTAAAGGTTGCATCTACCACCTTCACAAAGTGGGGGGATTTGAACAAAGAAGATGTCTCTAAACTACTCTATCAAGATGATTGTCTTGTGCCTGTTCTTCCCATGGATGAGGACAATAAAGGCTTGCAGCTAATGAAGGGATGGAGGTACAACAAGAACAAGAAACTGGGACAAAATGATAATGGCTTACTAGAACCCATCGTTCTTGAGAGACGCCCAAAGAATCTTGGATTAGGATGTACTACTACTAAGGTTACCCTTATTGGAAAAGGTACTTTTGTTAAACGGGTTGAGGCTTCCTCTTGGTTACCCACATTGAGTGACACTACCCTAGATGAATTTCCTCTCAACGTTACTAATCTATTCAAGAACAAATCTCTCTTCATGATATCCACAACATCCTTTACCCCAAATGACCAAACCATTGCAATAAGCCTAGTATACCCCCAACTCATCGACTAGGACCAACATGGATCGTCGATTCTAGATTTATTTGAAAACGATGAAGTAATCTTAGAATTCATGGGACTCCATGACAACATACCATATGGGGATCACAAAGAAGGTTTTGATATAGAGCTAGACACACACACATACTATGGGAAGATGATTGAATCCTTCAATCACAAAATTGACGACATGAAAATAACATGCAGATCTTTGAGTGAAAACCACACTGTGGCACTTTCTGATCCTAAAATAGTAAAAAGAAAGGACACATCTGAGGGTAAAAACCTCTCTGAGGCACCTAAGGATGAGGGATTCAATCTCCCCCTTTGTGTAATGCATCCAGAAAAGTCAACAATACTAGTAGAAAAGGCCATCCTCGTGAATGTAGAAACAAATGAGGCACCAAGGATAACTTTTTATGTTGAATCCTTGTTGGATGAAGAATAGAAGAACCTAGCAACATTCCTGAAAGAGAGAAGAAAAAACTTTGCATGATCATACACAGATATTCCAGGCCTCGATCTTGAAGTGGTTGTGCATCATTTAGTAGTTTATCTTGAAGCCAAACCAGTGAAGCAGAAATTAAGAAAAATGCACCCTCAAATAGCACTCTTGGTGAAACTTGAGTTACAAAAGCTTCTTGACATTGGATTTATCCAACTGATTGATTATCCTAAGTGGGTTTCCAACCTGGTACCAGTCTCCAAACCCACTGGGGGCATCAAAATATGCACGTATTTTAGATACTTGAACAAAGCATGTCTGAAGGATGATTTCCCTCTGCCTAACATTGACATCATCGTTGATTTAATAGCTGGACATGAAATGTTATCACTCATGGAAGATTTCTCAAGCTATAATCAAATCATGATTGCCAAGGAGGATCAACATAAAACTACATTCACTTGTCCATGGGGAACATATCATTGGAACATGATGCCATTTGGGCTGAAGAACACATGAGAAACCTATCAAAGAGCAATGACCCTCATCTTTCATGATATGATCCAAAAAATAGTCAAATACTATGTGAATGATATTTTGGCCAAGTCAAAGAAAAAGAATGAGCACATAGAGGCATTCAGACCCATCTTCGATAGGCTTGAAGAATATAAGGTACACCTAAACCCGAAAAAAAGTGTGACTTTGGGGTTACATCAAGGAAGCTTCTTGGATACATCGTGTCACAGAGAGGGATAGAAGTAGATCCAACAAAAGTGAAGGGAATATTAGACATGGAACCACCCCAAATATTGAAATAGATGAGAGGATTACAACGAAGGTTGCAATCCATTAGAAGGTTCATAGCACAGTTATCAAATAAGATCCATCCTTTCTCTAATCTCCTCCATAAGGGAATAACTTACAAGTGGGATGAGAAGTGTGATAAAGCCTTTCATCAGATCAAGGACTACCTATTGACACCTCCAGTGCTCATGTCGTCGATACCAAACAATCCATTAATCCTATATATCTCAGCAACATCAGCAACACTAGGTGCTCTTCTAGCACGACATGACGAGACAAGAAAGGAAAGAGCCATCTATTACATCAGCAAGACCTTGGTAGGGTATGAAATGAATTACTCCTCCATTGACAAAGAATTCTTAGCGATGGTCTTCACCTCCCAAAATTTTAGACATTACATGGTGTCACACCAAATCAAGCTTATTACCAATATTGACCCCTTGAAATATCTATTATCTAAAGCAACTCTCACTAGGTGAATGGCCAAATGGGTAATGATCTTGACTGAGTTTGACATAGAGTATGTGGAGCACAAGGCAATCAAAGGACAAGTAATCATAGACCAACTAGCAGAAGCACCTATCTATGCAAAGAATCCTTTGATATATTAATTTCCTAATGAATCAATGTTTCTCCTAAATACAATGGATCAATGGAAGATGTACTTTGATGGATCCTATACCCAACATGGATCAGGGTTGGATATCCTCTTTATCACCCCTCAGGGCGACTATAGTCCAAAGTCATACCGGCTATCATTTCCATGTACTAATAATATTCCTCAGTATGAAGCTTTAATCATGACTCTAAGGATATCAGTTCAATGGAAAATACAAGAGTTGAAAGTCTATGGGGACTCACAGCTAGTTATCAACCAAGTCAATGATGACTACCAAACAAGGATGATAAACTCACTCCTTATAAGAATATGGTAGAAAGTCTCAAGGACTTTTTCATTAATATAAATTTTGAGCATCTTCCTCGCATGAACAATCAAGCAATAGATGCCATGGCAACAATTGGATCATTGTTAGACATGCCACACAATGTCCTTCAATGTGAATTCTTGGTAGAACAACTTCTCGTGCCAGCTTTCAAAATCCCCAAGTCTAAATTTGCGTGTGTTATCGTTGGTCCTAGTTCCCCGTGGTATCACAATATATTCACCTATCTTAGTAGAGGTACCCTCCCATCTGATATTACCTCCAACCTTAAGAAGACCTTTGTTAAAAAGGCATCCCAATTCGTGATCCTAGGTGATACCTTATACTATTGAAGCATCAAGGGAACATTACTATGATGTCTTAACCAAGAGGAATACTTGACCACCTTAACAGAAGTACATGGAGGCATTTGTGGTTCCCATTCTAGTGGAATAACCTTATCCAAGAAATTGTTGAGGATGGGGAACTACCAACCAACCATGGAAAGATAAGCTCATCAGTATGTGCAAAAGTGTGTCCAGTGTCAACAACATGGAGATCTTATTCATGCTCTAGCTCAGGAGTTACAACCAATGGTCACACCTTGGCCTTTCTTGTAGTGGGGGCTTGACCTCATAGGAAAAATTACTCCCACCTCATCTAATGGCCATAAATTCATCCTCACGACCACCAAGTACTTTACCAAGTGGGTCAAAGCCATTCCTATGACCTACATAACGGGGAAGCAAATTTCTAAGTTTATCCTAAATTACCTTATATGTCGTTATGGTGTTCTGCAAGCCCTTATCTCTGACAATGAAACACCCTTCAAGAATCAAGATGTGAAAGATCTATGCCAAAGATTCAACATCCAGCATTGATTCTCTACCCCTTACTACCCCCAGGGAAATGATCAAGCTAAGGCTACAAATAAGACCATTATGAAGATCCTAAAGAAAATGGTCAATGAAGCTAGTCGTGACTAGCATCTGTAGTTAAATCTGGCCCTCTAGGCCTATCGAATCAGTATTCGCACACCTACCGATGCAACCCCTTTCTCCTTGGTCTATGGATCAGAAGTCATCTTGCCTATTGAGGTTGAGCTTCCCTCATTGTGAGTGTCACTGTAGAATCTAATCATTGATGAAGAGTATAGGGTATCTTAGTTGAATGAGTTATAATTCTTGTATGAGTGTCATCTTGATGCCCTTAATCATTTGCAAGCATACCAAAATTGATTGAATCGAAGTTATAACAAGAAGATCAATAGTCGGTCTTTTCAGGTAGGGGATCTTGTACTTAAGCATAATCAAAAGAATGTTCCATATCAGGATAGTAAAGGAAAGTTTGAGCCTAATTGGTTAGGCCCATTTGTTGTCACTACGAGCTATGGATTAGGAGCTTACCAATTATCAATGCCTGAAGGTGAACCCTTTCAGGAGCCAATCAACAGTCTACATCTTAAAAGGTTTTATGCCTAGGCTTGAGGGGTGTAAATATGAAAATATAAAAAAAATATAAAAATGATAAAAATCCAAAAAAAAAAAGAAAAAAGATTGAAAAAGTAAAGAAAAACAATTGTCCTCTAGTGAAAACCACTTCATTGGCGCTTTGGGGGAGTACCTTGGTGAAAACCTAGCAAACAAGTACCTTGCATAAATAAAGCACCTCCATCTATCCTTGGCTCTTTTAGCTTATCATTCTTTGCATCGCATTCATTCATCACATCATTCATCCTACTTATTCCATCACCCATTCGTGTCCATATCATAGCTTGATATTGTGAAGTATCATATTCCCTTTAGTACTACTTGGCACATTCCTAAGGTCAGTCTGTCCTACCTATATTGAAGTAGTCTATCGCATCACCCTAGGGGAAATTCCGTATGGATCATATTAGGTTCTTGTATATCTTAAGGTTATTTGAAATCTCTCAAAAATCTAAAAACACTTGTAAAATCCAAAAAATCCAAAAATATTCAAAATATTGTACAACTAAAATCCAAAAACATTCAAAATTGTAAAGTCAAAATCCAAAAACATCCAAAACACATCAAAATCCCTAAACATGTCAAAACATCAAAAATCCAAAAATAGAACCATGTCAAACTACGTTGTCTCTAAGCTTGAATGTAGGCAAGGCCATCATTGATGTGCCCCTAGGACACCCTAGGTTAGTCCTTTAGGAGTCCATCATGTATACGTCTAAAAATGGTCATGATTAAGCTTGTTGATTAATTTAATATGTTTTATTTAATTAATCTCCTAAAAGTCATCTACATATAAATAAATTAAATTATTTATTTATATCGTTCATCTTCTAAATTCTTCTACCTTAAATTAAATAAATAATTTTATTTAATTACTAACATTTCCACCTTTCGCTTAATCAAATTAAATAAATTTTCATAATTTATTTATATTTGATTATCATCTTATTCTAAAGTTTAAATATTTGGAATATTTAAATAATGGAATATCTTCTTCATCTCACCTTTTATCTTTCGCTTGATTAAATTAAATAAATTTTTATAATTTATTTATATTTAATTATCATTTGGTTCTAAAGTTTAAATTTTTTTTTGAATATTTGAATAATGGAATATTCTCCATCCCATAATCGATTTAAATATTAAATATTTTATTTAATATTTCCTCACCCTAATTGTATTTTCTAAAAACATAATTAAATATGATTTATTTAATTATGTGGGTTGCCATTTTCATCTCCACTTCCAAATTAAATAAATTTAATTTATTTAATTTTTAACTCATGTTAACTCCCCCTTCCAAATTCGCATCTCATCCTTCGAAATGGAAGTTTCCCTTCGAAACTCAATGATGAAATTGAAAGAAAAGGGAAACCTTCCATTCTTCTCTTCCACTTTCGAAAATCTCCCACCGTCCGTTCGAACAAGCTTAATTCGGACCGTCGATCGATTCAGCCAATCAAATCCATTCGAAAACTCTATAAATTCCAGCGCAAATCCAAGCCTTGGTTAATCATCCACATGTACACGCACACACTCACTTTTTCACACCTACGCATATCTACGTTCGCACACGCAATCAGCTTATGCATTCATATCAGTTTCAATATCACAGCAATCTTCTCATCTTAGCATAGCTTTGCATTTAACATATTATGCATGTTTTAATCTCGTTCTTTAGCTGTCATTTTGTTGAGCTTGATTTGCTGATCTGAGAGCTATCTGGAAAACAACAAAATGCTGAAGTTAGAGGAAGATAAGAAGATTTCGGGAAGCTGCTGTTACGGTTTGCATATTATGTTTCCTTTTTAGCTTTTTGATTTAATGTCTTATTAATATGTGTTTGATTCTTATTTAAATTGATCCAATATTTCACACACACATAAAATGGCGCCCATCGTGGAGCTCGAACATGAAGAACAACAACTGAAAGCCACTTAAGAGTTTTTCACACCATTGGTTCAACAAAATTCCCAATAACATTCCCATGCTTAGAGATTGGAAGTCAACAAAGTTTCCCAAGAAATCATTGTCTAAAAGAATCAGAAAACCCAAGAAACCATTAGGATACAAGAAAACACTGCAAAAGAGAAAATTCTTGTACAAAAGTTGACAAGTCTTGCTTCACTATCGAGGATTTCTTCACAGATATCAGGATTTTGTTAGAGGATTCACTGATGAATATGTTGTAGATCCCTTAGATTCTCGAGCTCATTATCAGAGATTAGCTCTATCACAATGGCATAATCATAACCAACCTCTTGATTTTAACAACATACCCCAACCTTCTATAGAATATCCTTCACACCCCAGCCATATTCTTCAAAGATCTTGAGAGAATTTCTTTAAAAACGAAGATCAAAATCTTTTAGAGTGTAACTTTCAAAACAGCTTTCTAATTTTTGGTTCAACTTCCCCAACAGGATTCTGAAATCCTTCATCATTTGGAAGCCACAATCAATAATTTAGGAGCATCCTTGATCTTATCATAAGATCCCGCATCTTATCAGATCATCATCATCGCACTTGTCAGAAATCGTGATCTAAGTCTAGAGGAAATTTTCAAATTCATATGCCTATCTCCACAAGATCTCAACACAATAAACTGAAGGATACAATCCAAAAAGAAAGTCATATTCAAAACACTCAAGAAGAAGGAGAAAGTAGTAATCCTCTTTTCAGCATAAATCAAAATCCACTTTTCAACAACAACATGGACAATAGAGAAGAAAATCCTTTTCATAATTACAGAGATAAAAACCAGGTGGATAGTGATGAGGAACAAGATGAGGAATGTCTTAGAGAGGCTGAACAAGATCCAAAATTCCATAAAGCTATTGAAAAGATCTTGCAGCGAGATAAGGAGAAATATTTTCGCTATCTAGCCGAACAAGGGGCTAAATTGCCTCACAACTTTGACACTGAAAACTTGAAAAACAAACCTGAAGAGACACCCCTTTCTGATCTTAGTGCTTTGACCCAACAAATCAAGGCACTTCAAGGACAAGTTAAAGAATTACAAGGGGGAACAACCACAAAGAAATACACTCTTGAGGACATTTGTCCTTATCCTTTCGATAGAAGTCTTAACATGATTCCTTTTCCCAAGCATTGTGAAATGCCAAAATTTGATCGCTATAATGGGAAAATGGATCCAATTGATCACGTTAGAGACTTCAGGAACATGACATTAGAGTTCACTCACGAAGATACTTACTTGATGCGATTGTTTCCTAGGAGCCTTGGAGTACACTCTATGGAATGGTTATCTAAGATCACACCTCCCGTCAGGACATTTGAAGAATTGATCAACCTATTCATATCACAATATACCTACAACATACAACATCAGATCACCATGATAGATCTTTGCAAGGTTGCACAGAAACCTGGTGAATCTTTCATTACATTTCTTCAGAGATGGAGAAGAATGTTTGCCAGATATCCACGTCTTGTTCCTGAAAAGGAAAAGATGGTTACTTTCATTAACAGTTTAAATTCAGAAATGAGCTATCACTTGAACTTACATTGTCCTCCTTCTTTTGAGAAAATGATTGAAGATGCCATAACCATCGAAAATGCTTTGGTCAAAAGAGGAATAATCAAACATGACAAAGAAAATCCTAGCTCATCTAACCATCACAATAATCAGGACAAGTCCAAATTCTGGACTGCAACAAAAATATGGTGAATGATGGTGTTGTTGATGCGAATCATGCCTCGACCAAACCATTTGTCCTCAGTACTCCAAATAGTCGCAACAACAATGTCAACTCGATTGCAAATCACGGAAATAATCCTCCTCCTCCGAGGAACAATACAAATCAAAACTCTACTCCCCATCAAGGGACTTCCAACAACCAGGGTTACCGAGGAACCAATAACAATCACAATTCCTTAGGGAACACCTCGAATTCAAATCCGCAAAGATTTTCATTCTTCTCGAATAGAAGAACTTTCACTTCATTGGGACAATCTTTAGAATCGCATTCAAAGAGTTGATGGCCAAAAATGTCATTACTTTGCCGCCTCAACGAAATTATGAACCCAGTGTAAAGCCTCCATCATGGAATGAGGCATACTATTGTGATTATCATCGATGTAAAGGTCATCGCACGAACAACTGCCAAGCCTTGAAGAATGCCATTCAAGACTTAATTGACAATGAAATCATTACAGTAGAAGGAAATCAACAAACCAACGCAGACCACCAAGCATTTCGTAATCCATTGCCCAATTATCAAAAGGGTTAGTCTTCTGAAAAAAATGTGAATCATATCAATGATGATCATATAATCAATCATCTCTACTCAGATGACGAGCGGGTAAATGTCATTAAAGTCAACAAGAAGGTGGAATATAGAGAAGTCAACGCAACAACAAGAGCGCAAGCTAAAGTTGTTTTAAAAGGCGCCTCTTCAAAAACCACTGAACCTCCACCCCAACATCAATATGATTTGGTCAACCAACTTCGGAAAACCCCTGCTCAAATTTCTATTCTAGAACTATTGAATATTTCTCCAGCCCATAAAGAAATTCTTGAAAAAGCCCTCGTTGAAACTAATGTATCCACTGACCTGGATGTGAATCAATTTCAAGCCATGGTAGGACATTTGTCCTCACCCACTTGCCTTTCATTCTCCGAAAAAGATGATGTTTCCATAACTCACCCCCATAATTCATCATTGTACTTAGAAGTCATGGTTCACAAGTTTCGTATCAGATGAGTTCTAATAGATGGAGGTGCTGGTTTAAACATCTGTACCATGAAGTTAGTTAAAGCCTTAGGATTTTCTAAGGACTCCATTGATTTCAGAAGAAAGATTACCATAAAAGCTTATGATGATGAAGAAAGAGCATCCAAAGGTCTAATCATGCTGCCAATCAGAGTGGGCCTTGTTATAAAGAATACTTTCTGTCAAGTACTGGACCGTGATCTTGCATATAACATCTTGTTGGGTCATCCTTGGATCCACGAAATACAAGTTGTCCCATCAACCTATCATCAATGTCTCAAGTTTCCTTATGATGGACAGGAAATCACGATACATGCTGATAATTCCAATATTCAAACTTGTGCCAACATAAAAGCCAGTCAAGATAATTTGGTCCCTAACAATCGAGAAGCTCATACTAGGACTTCTCTAAAGATTGACACACAAATCAATCAATTGACCAATAGTTTTGACAAAAAGATGAAATTCAAGGATCATGGAGTTGGAGAATACTCTCTTTGTCTTGCCAATTTACTTACATCACCTCGATCACATGGGCAGCCGTCTCTCAGGGAACATCAAATATCAGCAGCATCAACATCAAAGCAAACACCAATAGAGCCAATAACAAAATTCAATGGACAATTCATTAAAGAAAAATTTCCCATGGAAAATCCTGAGGATACAGAGATTCTAAACTGGCTCTATAAAGATGAAGATGAAGCAGTCTCTAATATCAAATTACCCACAGACAAATATGGAAAAGGATATTCAATCATGCAGAAGATGGGTTATGATGAAGGACCTATCGGAAAAAGGAAGGAAGGAGTAGTTGAATCCATTCACCTCCGCGGACTTGCTGCAAAAGAGAAAACTGGATTGGGTTATGATACTCACTCCAAAGAAAAACAACTGCATGGCACTGTCTTTGCATTGCAAGAAGGCTCAGATTCACAAGAAGCATGTTTGACAACAGTTCAGAACTTCTTGGGAAACAATTATGACATAGGCTCTACTGAATATGAATGGGACACCATTTACAATGATGAGTTCTGGAGGGACAAAGAGGTTGATGTAATACACCAGTACGCCCCAACTCTAATTGAAGGTCAAGGTTCAGGATCCCAACCACAAGAATCTGAACCACAAATCGACTATGATTCTAGTGATACTGAGTCAGATCTAAACAAACAAGACTATCATGAGGACAGTATCATCATTGACCCACCTCATACCTCGGATCCTACAAACCACTCTGTTATGACCATAATCATAGCCGATTTCACACAACCTGATGATCCAATACCTTTGATTTATCTTGATCTCATTGATTGGGATTCATCTGAACCTATTAACATACCCATGTTTCCAAGTGATGAAGCTATCGTAAACTTCCTTTCCGAAGAGGATACAAATGATTGTTCCACCAGCGATTTTCGACATAGAGTTTTTGATCAAGAGAGTGTCAAGTCTCCCAGCTGCAAAAGTAAAAATAAAAAAGAAAGATCTAATGGTGAAAACCAGAATCTGGCAGTATTAGATCAAACAAAAGATAAAATAAAGTGTGTATCCGATGGTGAAAACCTCTTTGAGGCACCAAACGATGGGAATCTTGACACTCTCCCGAAGCACTACCATGAGCGATCTCCTATTTTGATTGGTTCTCGCCAAATGTTGTCGCATCTTGAGACTCTCGAAAACCAAGAATTTTACAGCTTAGTCGCGATCAATGACGAGAAAGAAATACCGTGAGTTCATGGAATTCTAAAAGAAAATCAAGTCAATTTTATGGTCTTATGTCGACATGCCCGGTCATGATCCCATCTTATCATGCATCACGGTCCATCAAACTAAAATAAGTCGGTGAAACAAAACTCGAAGATGCAACTCTCATGTCGCGATTAATGGTTAAGGAAGAACTAAGAAAAACCCTTGATGTGGCTCATAACGACTTCAAATCTTAATTTCTATGAATGAATTTCCAACATTGTTCCTGTATCCAAGCCAGATAAAACTGTCAGAATATGTACAGAATTTAGAGATCTCAATAAAGCATGTACTAAGGATGATTTCCCACTGCCAAACATCGACACTATAGTGGATCTAACAGCTGGCCATGCCATGTATTCATTAATGGATGGTTTTTCCTCGGGCTACAACCAAATTAAGATTGCACCTGAAGACCAGGAGAAAACAACTTTCACATGTCCATGGGGAACTTATTGTTGGAACGCCATGCCTTTTGGTCTAAAGAATGCTGGGGCTACCTACCAAAGAGCCATGACTACAATCTTTCATGACATGATGCATGTCTTCATGGAAGATTTTGTGGATGACATATTGGCAAAATCATACACCAGAGAAGGACATCTTGAAATATTGTCCAAAATATTTGCAAGACTAGAGAAATTCAAAGTTCGTCTCAACCCTAAGAAATGTGTTTTTGGGGTCAAATCTGGAAAACTCTTGGGGTACATTGTTTCAGAAAAAGGAATTGAAGTAGATCCGGAAAAAGTACAAGCAATTATGGAAATGCCTCCACCAAAGAACATCATTCAGTTGAGATCATTGCAAGGACGACTTCAATCTATACGGAGGTTCATTGCACAATTGGCCGATAAAAGTTTACCTTTCACACATCTACTGCATAAGAATGTTCCTTTCAAATGGGATGAAAAATGTGAATTGGCGTTTCAACAAATCAAACAATATTTAATGACTCCACCAGTTCTCGTACCACCAAATCCAAACAAACCCCTAATCTTATACATTGCCGCAACAAAAACATCTCTGGGGGCACTGCTAGCACAAGAAGACTCTACAGGAAAGGAACGTGCAATCTACTACATCAGTAGAACATTGACAAATCATGAGCTCAACTATACTTCTATTGAGAAGGCTTGTCTGGCAGTAGTTTTTGCTTCACAAAAGTTTCAGCATTACATGCTAACCCATACAATCAATCTAGTTTCAAAGATTGATCCACTCAAGTATTTGTTAAGCAAAGCTTCATTAACAGGAAGGTTAGCAAAGTGGGTAATGATTCTGAGTGAGTTTGACATACATTATGTTGATCGCAAGGAAATCAAAGGACAAGTTATCGCCGATCAATTAGTTGAAGCACCATTACAAGTAGATCATCCCCTGCATATTGAATTTCCAGATGCTGATGTTTTTACTGCAGAATCTAAACAACCATGGTCCTTATATTTTGATAGTTCTTTCACTCAACATGGATCAGGGGCAGGCATACTTTTTGTCACCCCTCAAGGACACACCATTCCTCGATCATATAGGTTGATGTTTCCATGCACCAACAACATAGCCGAATATGAAGCATTGATCACTGGACTCAAAATAGCATTGGAATGGAGAATTACAGAATTACAGGTGTATGGTGACTCACAACTAGTCATTTATCAGATCAATAATGATTATCAAACCAAAGATGAGAAACTATTACCATATAAAAAGATGGTTGATGATTTCAAGAAATATTTTGTGGACATCAAATTCACACAAATCCCAAGGCTGGATAATAAAGCAGCTGACGCCATGGCTACAATCGCATCATTGTTACAGCTTCCAAAAACTCAAAATCGTTATGAATTTTTGGTGGAACAATCATTTACACCTGCTTATGATACACCTGAAATCCAAATCATTTGCCATTTGGTAGGATCCGATTCACCTTGGTATGGAAAAATTTATGCCTACCTCAAAGATGACATCTTACCACCCAATTTATCCCGTAACCAAAAACGCAATTTTATCCACCAATCCGCTCGCTACACTCTTATCGCTGACACCCTTTATCGCCGTGGTCTTGATGGTACTTTACTTTGATGTCTTGAACGCGAGGAATCTAACAAAGCTTTACAAGAAGTTCATGGTGGTATCTGTGGTACTCATTCGAGTGGACTGACCTTATCTAAGAAATTGATTAGAATGGGTTACTACTGGCCTACAATGGAGAGGGAATCATTCACTTTTGTGAAAACATGCTCAAAATGTCAGATTCATGGGAATCTCATTCATGCTCCTGCACAAGAACTTCAACCATTCACGCCAACCTGGCCATTTTCTCAATGGGGGTTAGATCTAGTGGGCAAGATTCATCCTTCCTCATCAAATGGGCATAAGTTCATCATCACAGCTACTGAATATTTTACCAAGTGGATTGAGGTGGTCCCTCTTACTAAAGTTACCGGAAAACAAATATCATCCTTCATACTCAACTATATCATTTGTCGGTATGGCATTCCCAACTCCATTATTACGGATAATGGATGTCCGTTCAAAAATCAGGATGTTGATGAACTTTGTGAGAGATTTCACATTCAGCATAGATATTCAACACCTTACTATCCACAAGGGAATGGCCAAGCAGAGGCCTCAAATAAAACAATATTGAAAATCTTGAAGAAGACTGTGAATGCTTCAGGGAAGGATTGGCACGTTCAACTCAATTCCGCCTTATGGGCTTACAGAACCAGTATCTGCACGCCAATAGGAGCAACACCATTCGCTCTTGTCTATGGAGCAGAGGCCATATTTCCCTTAGAAGTTGAGATTCCCTCACTCAGAGTATCATTGAAAGGCCTTACAACAGATGATGAATATAGAGTCTCCTGACTCCAAGAATTGGAACTCCTAGATGAAAAGAGACAAAGAGCAGCTGATCATCTAAAAGCATATCAACAAATGATGTCTCTCAGCTATAACCACAAAGTAAAGCCACGTACCTTTCAGGTGGGTGATCTTGTTTTGAAAGAGAACCCACACAATCAGCAAGACAGAGAGAAGAAAGGAAAGTTTGAACCAAATTGGCTAGCTCCTTATGTGGTTAACGCAGTCTATGGTTCAGGAGCATACAAGCTATCAACGCCAGAAGGGGACCTGTTTGATGAACCTATCAATAGCATGCACCTGAAAAAGTATTATGTCTAAGGAGGTTATCATCATCAGAAAAAGTCCTAAAAAAATCCAAAAAATTAGAAAAAGTCCTGGAAAAAATCCAAAAAATCAGAAAAAGTCCTGAAAAAGTCCTGAAAAAACCGTAAAAGTCCGGCTGAAACCAAAAATCTAAAAAAGTCTTGAAGAAACTCAAAAAAAATCAAAAGATCTCAAGAAATCTCAAAAATCAAAAAGTCCCCAAGAAACCCAAAAATCAGGAAAAAGACCCCGAAGAAACTCAAAAAAAAGAAAAAAAAGTCATAGAGTGAAAACCTGGCAAACAGGTAGTCTATTGACAAGAAAAATGCAATAAAAACAAATAGTGAAAATCTGACAAACAGACGCTATTTGGGGCTCTCCATCTATTAGTTCATGTTCTGCATTTAACTCTTTAGCCTTCATTCTCACGCATCTTTTCCATCATCTTAGGACCACACCAGCACCATGCAGTCATCATCTACCTTGAGCGATAACATCTTACCATGGCTTGATTATTGTACATATTCATTTTCAGCAAGTTATGTTGATACCAAGGGCAAACATGGGGCATACTGGGGGAAATCAACTTTCAGATTTTACCAAAATAGTAGGACAATGGCATCGAAACCAATCACGCAAACAAAGCAATCAAATCAAACATCCAATCATTGATCCGTATCACAGTAGCTTTCAGTTGCGTACCTTATCATGACTCATAGCTGGATGATCTCTAATCTGACTAATGTTTGGAATCATAGTATTTCATTTTTGAACAATGGTTGTTTAATTTTTTGATATCATTTCTCTGGAGCACACTTGATGATGTACTGAACTAGAGTGGCAAGGAAAGAGGATGATTTTTCTTTGTCTTTTGTATTGAGGTTAATCATTTATCTGTTGCAAATATGTCGCGAGACATGATTTTTCAAAAATTATCATTGATGACAGTTCCAAATTTGCATCAAATGGTGGTTAGTCTTTGTTTGTTTATGCAAGAAATGCTCAGGTCATCTCGGTTCAATTATACCTAGATGCTTGTGTTCACTTGCTATATCAAAAATCATGAAAGTTGTACTCAGGTCATCATTGGTGCTAATTTCCCCTCTGATGCTTGTACACACTTCCAACATTTTCAAACGCTCTATGATGATTTAAGCAGGCTCACTAAAAGGCTCAACAAAATGGTCGGTTTCATTTAGTTGCATTTCATTTTAGGTCATTGTACATAACGGCCTATTGGATTTGCATCAAGAGTTTTTGAAAGGTCAATGGCTGTCATATTTCTTTGGACTATTTATGGAAGACAATGCAAACATTTGTAGCATTATTATCTCATCATTGTATTTCCATTGCATTATCATCTTATCATTGCATTTTCATTAGCATTATCATCTCATCATTGCATTTTCATTGCACTATCATCTTATCATGGCATTATCATTATCATTATCATTCATTATCATTTTATATCATTATCATATCATTATCATTTCATATTAGTTTCATATCATTTCATCATCGTTGCATTTTCATTATCATTTCATATTAGTTTCATATCATTTCATCATCGTTGCATTTTCATTATCATTTCATATTAGTTTCATTATCATTTCATATCATTTCATATTACTTTCATACCATTTCATTATGGCATTCATTATCATTTCATCATTTCATATTAGTTGCATTTCCATTATCATTTCATCAATATTCCATTTGCATTTCATTTTCATTTATCATTTCGTTATCATTCCATATCGTTTATCATTTTATTTTGTATCCTTAGCCATTCATTATTATTTCATTATCATTATCATTTAACAATTCCGCTTCATCTCATTATCATTATCATTTCATCATTTCATTATTATCATCTTAACATCACATTACCATTATAGCCATTTCATTCATTTCATTTTATTTTCCTTATCATTATCATTAATTATCATTTATTTAATTTAATTATTTATCTTTATCGGATTATTTTCTATTAACCACTTTATCTTATTTATTCATTTCCATTACTTTATCTATTATAATTTATCTATCTATCTCGGATATTCCATCTTATCCTTCATATTTTATTACTTTATCGCATTCATTTCATTTATAACATATATTTTATCATTTCATTCATGTCATTACCATCTCATTATCATCTCATTTCACTCATTATTCATTACATCATTATCATTCATTTCATTATCGTTATCAAAGCATATCATTTCATTATCATTATCATTCATTTCATTCATATCATCTCATTTTATTATTATTATCATCATTTATTTCATCTCAGTATTGTCATTTCATCATATCATATCATTATCATTTCATTATCATTACACATCCAATCCATTTATCATGTCATTTCATTACAAATCATTATATTTCATCACATATAATTTTATCATACATCACTATTTATTCATCTCAATTTCATATCAGTATTCCTATCATCTCATGTCATAACATTTTATCATACACTATCTACTCATATCATTTCACATCCAATCATATCATAATGCATATCATGAACACAGCATTCATTTTTCATCTTTTATCTGCATTGAAAAATCCAAAAAAATAAACATTCCATATACACCTCATAAATAATTCATTTGCATGACATCATTAGTACACATCATCAAATCATCATCATCATCATAATAAAACATCATAATCAAATCATCCTGCATATCATGTTAGTCATCAAATCTCCATAAACACATAGAAATAAACGCATATCACATCATCACATCATAAATGCACATCAAATCATCATCAAAATAATCATCGCCGCTGCATATCATCGCTCATCAAAAATGATACAAATGTCCAACTGTCCAATGAAACTAAAATGTCCAAAGCAAAATACATCAGATATGATCAAAAATGGCATATACATGCTCCAAAAGTAGTATACATCATAAAGTCTAGCTGGTAGATGCTCCTGATGGTGTTGGTCTAGAGGGAGGTGGTCTGCCACTGGTGCCTGCATCTAGGTCCTTTCGAGGTCCTGTCACTCCTCTGCTCTATGTGTGTGTTCGTGATCTGCTCCTCGTCCTGCTATGGGATCGCGGGTATGGCTCTCTGCGCTCTGGAGGACATAGCTCCTCATATCTCACCCTGTAATACTTACCCTCCCTAGCCATCTCCATGCCCTCAGCAATGGCATCTCGCAGTGACGTACTCTCTACAGTGCCCATCAGCCTTTGTGCAATGCCCTCAGCCTCTACTGCCCGCTGTCTAAATGCATCCCTCTCTGCTATCACCTGAGCTAACTGTGGGCCTAGGGCAGGTGCATGTGCCTGTGCCTGTTCCTATGCTAGCTGTGTCTGTAGCTGTACAATAAAAGCTTGTGCCTGTCCCAGCTGACTCTGTAGATGTCCCTGCTGCCCCTGTAATGTCTGCACCTGGGCCTGAAGTGTAGCAATTTGTCCCTGCTACGAGGAGAATGTCATCCGGATCACTGTCTGTCACCCTATCCCTATCCTCGGCCGCCGCATAATCTGGACACCCCACAGAACATCTAGCCTCGACCTACCCAGCACATGTCCCTCCTCCCCTCCATCATCTCCATCGTCATCATCTGAGCTCCCCTCATCTCTGCTCTCCACCTCCTCTCCTCCAACTGCTCCCTGCTCGCCGCCAGCCACATCCTCCTGTTTCACTGCCCCTGGCTGTGGTGCTACCAAAATCGGTGTTGGCTCATCAGGATTGGTGAACCGAGGAAAGGGATGCATGTGGAAATATGCAGAATACTCATCAGACATCCCAGCATCAATAATATCTCGCCTGTCATCCCAATCCTCGGGCACTAAGGTCTAGAACTCTGTATACGCTATCTGGTAGGAAATACATGGCCCCCATCCAACCTCATCTCTACTCTGGGTGTAATGTGCAACCCCCTGTGGCATCCCCTGAGTAAATCCGAACTACCTCTGCACCCGCAATGCCAAAAATCTCTCCAAAATGAAAGGAGTCCTCCCTATCAGGAACCGAGGGATGCATACGTATGACATCTCTATGTCATCTGTGGCCCATGGCTCGCAATCCAGATATGGTCGCCATACAACTGTATCCATATCATCCAAAAGATGCCTCCTGTAATCTACCTTGCCCAGCTTGGGCTAGGTAAGGAACATTGCATACATATATATATAAGGCCTACCTGGTGGCCTAACCCTGGGGCACGCCGGTCTTGTCATAGCAAAATGCTCCCATGCCCAAATTTGTAGCACTGTAACCCCGCACGACAAACTAGAGGAACCTTTATACACCACTTGGTGCAAATCATGGTAGAGATGTGTTAGCATGCAGCTACCCCATGCATATCGTCGCGGCTGCAACAACATCTGCTCTAGAATCCTGCCCCATCCCACTGACAATCCCTTTTCCCGGCAATCTGGACAAAGGAGACCTCCAATGAATGCACCCAAAACTGCCGACAAGGCAGGATACCCGCGAAAATCAACCCATGGTACCCAGTACCCGGCTATATGTGCATCTCCATACACCCTCCTCAAAGCATCTGTACCCCCAAGCTCCTTGTGATCGTAATACACAAGGGCACCAACAACTGGAATACCTAGGATCCTGTACACGTCCTCAGGAGTCACTGTCACCTCACCGGTTGGCATGTGCAAGGTGTTGTGCTCTGAGTGCCATCGCTCTGCAAGTGCTGTCAACAATCCTCTGTTGACCCTAATCGGAGGCATCGCCAACAAAGATCTCAAACCGCAGGTGTCAATCAACGCTATGTCAGCAGGTGTCAACTCAGGGATCCTATCCCATCCTGCTAAATGTCGCTCTCTAATCTAGAGGTTTTTGAAAACCTCCTATTTTCATCACAAGGATACATAATCAGAATCACATCAATCATTCAGTATCAATCAGTTAAACAACATCAATCCAACTCATATCTATCAGTGATCCATATCAGTGAACTATATCAGACCCATATCAATGACTTGTATCAATACATCAAATCAATGATCCATATCAAACAATCAGTCCTATCGATCAAATCAAATCAAATCTATCTAGCCGGATATCATATTAAATCTTCTCTACCATCAATCACTATTTGTTTTCTATCGCAAACAGCAAATTTATCAGAAATCATATCAATCATTTACTCTTTGTTTTCTACTCTAGGAAGCAAAGTTATCAATCTACTCTTTGTTTTTCATTCATGGGAAGCAAAGTTATCAGTTCAATTACTCTTTGTTTTCTACCCTAGGAAGCAAAGTTATCCATCAATCATTTGATCATTTTATCTATATCAGCATGATGACACAACAATTTCACAATCTATTGACTAAGGAAGCAATACAAATCATCATTTTCACAAAAATATTAATTATACCTATTTTACCATATGCGCCGTTCTTTTTACAGGATGCGCTAAAACCCATATGCGCCCTTGTTTTCACTGGATGCACTCAAACAGACCCCCTATGCGCATTTTCTCGTATGCGCCACTTCACTCATCCTATGCGCCGATCTTTTTGTTGGATACGTGTTTTTCCTCTATGCGTGCCTATTTTCGCTATAAGCGCTCTACCCCTAAAATTTTCTATCCTACCCTGTATGCGCGCTAGTTTTTACGGAATGCACCAAACTGGTTTTTCCTATATCATTCAAAATCTATGCTCTATGCACGTTTGTTTCTACCCTAAGCGCGCCTGTTTTTTTTAAAGCGCCTAAACTATTCTATATGCGCGCAAACGTCATTTTAAAATCTAAAATCTGCGGAAAAACATGAAATTTTGATTCAAACGGAAAAATTCGAAAGCATAGGTGGTTAGATCGACTTACCGGTGGTCCATACGCAGCTAGCCTCTGATATCTGCGTGATCTCTCGAATCGGTGGCGATGATAGGGAATCTCCATGTCGCGATGTCACTCTCAGAGCTACAGTTTTCACCAAAGTCAAAAGTGCAAATGACTTGTCTTTTTCAACCTTTTTACCTTTTAAAGGTCAACTAAGGGTAAAATTGACTTTATTTTCAAAATGAGACATTTCTTTTTCATTATCTGTCGCGAGCTAAATCACTCTCTCTCATCCATGATTTATCTCCCGAGGGGGCATCATCAGCAGAAATATCGAAAGCACATCAGGGGAAAAATCTTATTTTCTTTGAAGCAATGCGTTTTACACATCACTTCAAAGAGGGGCAAAATGTATACGTCTAAAAATGGTCATGATTAAGCTTGTTGATTAATTAAATATGTTTTATTTAATTAATCTCCTAAAAGTCATCTACATATAAATAAATTAAATTATTTATTTATATCGTTCATCTTCTAAATTTTTCTACCTTAAATTAAATAAATAATTTTATTTAATTACTAACATTTCCACCTTTCGCTTAATCAAATTAAATAAATTTTCATAATTTATTTATATTTGATTATCATCTTATTCTAAAGTTTAAATATTTGGAATATTTAAATAATGGAATATCTTCTTCATCTCACCTTTTATCTTTCGCTTGATTAAATTAAATAATTTTTTATAATTTATTTATATTTAATTATCATTTGGTTCTAAAGCTTAAATTTTTTTTTGAATATTTGAATAATGGAATATTCTCCATCCCATAATCGATTTAAATATTAAATATTTTATTTAATATTTCCTCACCCTAATTTTATTTTCTAAAAACATAATTAAATATGATTTATTTAATTATGTGGGTTGCCATTTTCATCTCCACTTCCAAATTAAATAAATTTAATTTATTTAATTTCTAACTCATGCTAACTCCCCCTTCCAAATTCGCATCTCATCCTTCGAAATGGAAGTTTCCCTTCGAAACTCAATGATGAAATTGAAAGAAAAG
>VDFB02039659.1:0-26962 GCA_007258455.2 Sequoia sempervirens | reverse complement strand
CTAGCTAGTCCCCAACAAAGTTGCCAATGTGTTAGTTTTATTTTAAGAACTAAACTAATCTCCAGAAATACTTATGGATTTTTCCATTTCCAATTATTAGAAATTCTAAAGGGATTGTCCAACAAATGAATACAAGTTGCTAAACTTATATTCCTACTGTTTGGGCTCTGTAAAACATGGGAGGGTGATCCCATAATGTATACCTAGATACTTATCACAACTACAATCAAATACATTGTCAATTAACATATATCTATCATAGAACCACTCAATAATATGCACCAAACAAGTTGGCAGGTTATATATCAATGTTATATGTATTGAGTATGAGAGAATACTTCAAACATAACAAACAATAGTATTCCCTTGAGATTCTATGATTAAAAGATTGAGTAGTTAATGAATCAACACTATAAGTGTAACACAAATACTCTGCATGAACCAGTGTCTTTATCCTAAGCACTAAGTCAATACCATTCTATATAACCTGATAAAAATTTAGACAATAGCACCTATAACCCCAAGAAATCTTGCATTACAAAATTCCTTTATGACATTCAGGATTATTACTTCTTACAAATATCCTAACTCACACAGCTCTTATAAGTCATTAATCTCATATAGGAATTTACATCAACTCATTGACTCAATAAGCAGGCATGAAATTAAACATCCATCAGGAAATGATAGAGACAAGTGAAAGAAATCCTTGATTACTTTCAGTCATAACTCATAATACGCATACAAGGAGAGACAAAAACCACATAACTAATATTACTCTCTATTATAAATGCTATATAATTATCAATCTTACATGCATAAGTATGAACTTCAAAAAGAAACTTAAAAAAAAAGACTCTAAAATTGGCTTTGTATTATCTTGATAGTCTAACAGTATTAATTCAAAATTTTCAACTCTCTTGCTACTAGTCTTGGATTCCTTCTTATAGAGATGAAGGAGCAAACAAGCCTTAGACTAGATAGCACACATGTCAAGATCCCATTGGACCCCTTGCAACAATATTCCTCTTTCAGTTATACTTGAGTCTTTAGGTGGAGCAAATAAACATGAGGTAGAATTAACCTCAACTCTTCATGGAAAATGTGTCCCACCTCAAAAAACATCATTAGTTTGTTATAGTAGTTACAATATATTTTCATGTGTTCAAAATAGCAAAACTTATGAAGCAAGGACAGGAAGACAAAAAAAAATCAAACTTTGTTAATCCACATTAGCACCATGTGCCATTCATTTGAATTTAAGGAGAGAACAATATTCTACCATGTTATACCAACATCCTAATTTGCATTGTATTTGGGCTATGTATTATTCTTCTCCTATCCATTACTCTCCTCATTTTATGATCCTCACACAGATTCACTCTATGTATTTCTCCAACCAAGTGATGTATTCCTCCTCAGTGGGCCCTTTAATATTCAATAAATTTTGCACCTTAGTAATATATTGGGAGTACCTTCAATCAATTAAAATGCTCACTTCCTTAACATATCCATTTTTTATTCAATTTCCACCATTGTATCAATATTTGAATTGAGCAAGATGTAATTGGTGACAGACAAAGTCATCATAGCCGCTCCAAGCATTCCTCCCAAATCTATCTTCCAGGTGTCAAATGGATGCAATTCACCTTTTGAATTATATATTTGAGGCATACCGCGTTCCTCCATCTCCTTGAATATTTTCAACTTACTATGGAGTTGTATATTGTACTTTCCATGGAAAGTAGCTACCTCATTTATTGAGTCAATAGTTTGCAAGATGTCAAGAATATTTGTGGGTGCCTCAGGATCCTCCTTCATTTTTGGCATCATTTCTTTCAAAGCATTTACCCTAGCAATCTAATTATTCCATTCATTCTTGAAGACCTCTTGTACTTGAAAATACTTTCTATTTTCCTCATGAATATTCTTATACATGATCCAAACATCATTATCCCTGTGGAACAACTTGGTCACCCTATATTTCAGCACATCCTCAAAAATTTCATTGGCCACCCTAATTGTTTCCAGTTTGGCCTAGTTGACATTTTCCTTCTCAACAGTTAACTTTTCTTTCAAATCATCAATTCTTAGGGCCAAAGTGTTGGATGCAGGGAACACTGAGAGGGGGGGTGAATCAGTGTTCCACAAATTTTACTATTCATATCAAATCTAAAAACCATCTATAGCAAGATATGAACTTTATGTAGAATTAGCAGCATAAGGAAAATAAGAACATGTGCAGACAATAATGAACACCATGACAATAGATATTTTTATGTGGAAACCCTATTAGGGGAAAAACCACAGTGGAGATTAATCCACAATTTTTTTACTCTGTTAAAAGTAAAGATAAAAGGGGAATGCACTTGCATTCAAGCTCACTACCTAAAGCTCACTGCTTAACAAAATAGAGGCTCATTGCCTACAATACATATGATAAAATATTGCTACAAATTTTGAACTGATGGAACAACATCTTCAAATGCTAGAGCTCAGCTCCAATGAAGCATGCAATCTGCTCTCTGATCACTCTTTTCAAGCTTTGTTTTGCACTTCAACAGAAGTCTTCC
The DNA here is from genome assembly GCA_007258455.2 of Sequoia sempervirens. Lineage (NCBI taxonomy): Eukaryota > Viridiplantae > Streptophyta > Pinopsida > Cupressales > Cupressaceae > Sequoia > Sequoia sempervirens. Next base: position 24,389 of record VDFB02039659.1, on the reverse strand, counting down.
TGCAACACATATAGTAACTCACTTGATGATTTTCTGATGTAGACTCACAATACTATATAGACTTTTCGGATAAATACCATACATACTTTCCATACACACATTTTTCACATTCTTGTACATTCCAAAGATGAAATACTGATCTTCTTTATATATCCACTATCATCAATTTCACTATATGTCAGCTTGAAGCAAAATATAATAGCTTTCCCTGTGTTGGCCCAAAATCATAAGTGACAATTTAGTGTGTGCCTACATAAGTTGGCCAAACTCATAGTAGGGACCCAAACAAAGGTTCAAACATAAGTAAATAACTAAACATTTACTCCATATACATCTATGATTCGAGATATTGAACATGTTAGCCACACGAGAAGAATAGACAATAAGTTATACCACCGAACCTCTTAATTTGAGCTATGATAGCAGTAATGCCACAAAACTTCTTTAGTAGAGTAAGATACGTGCTGGGAAACCTTCCTTGCAGATCCACATAACAAAATGATGATCCGATGAGGTGACCGAATCAAAGGACTGACTAGATGTCTTATTCAGCCAATAAACATAGATCTTTTGTTGGTATGATCGTAACTGATACTATGGACCAAACTGAAGACTTTAGTTTCCATCAATGACAACACATGAAGCCAAAAATCACATGCACAACCATCATATGCCAACAATATCCCCCTTTGGCATTGATGGAAACACTTCTAAAGTAAAAAATTTACTAAGTGCCCAAAACTCAAAAAGTATTATATCAAAATTGCTACTCCCCCTAAAGATGCCAATAAATTTTTCACTCCATTCTCTCCCCCTTTGACATCAATGAAAAAAAATTATAGTATCCATTCTACACTTCTTTCCTTAACTTCATTCTTCATAATTTTACAATTGTTGCAAAAATTTAGAAGATTGCCTTATATTTAGCTTTCATTTCTGGAAGGAATCTCTTCTAGGAATCCACAGAAAATCCAATGGAAATAATAAGGCTATTGTTCTCAGATGTCCTATTCATGATTTTATTTAGGTGCTTAGGAATAGTGATTTCCTATTGCAGAACTGCTCTCCTGATCTAAGAATCTCAACCATCTGTTCTAGCCTACCTTCAGTTATATATTTAACCTTCCAGTATGTGTTAGTGAGAACATTCTTATTATGAAGAACTTTTGTGTGCTCAGCCTATAAATTGCTAACTTTCTTCTTCATGTATCCATTTGTGTCCAAGAGCATACTATAGTTTTTTCTAGTCTTCACTAGCTCACTCTCAATTTCCTCAAGTTTATCTTTGTATTTCCTTGTCACACGGGGCCACTTCAGGTAGTAGATGAAGATGTTATTTGCAGAATCAATGCACTATCTTAATTCACTAATCCTCTTCTACAATTTTGAGAGAGATAACCTATTTTTAGATGAGAAATTATCTCTTCTTCTTTTCTTTTTGAGGGAACAAATTCCATAGCTATCTTCACACTCTCAAGCATTTCATCTAGGAGAATATTTTGTAAGCTTCCCAACTCCACATTATTCTCCACAAAGAATCTTGCTAAAGTGTTTTCAATAAGGTCTTGCTCAAAATATGGTCTGTCTAACCACATTTCAGACACCTTTTGCATGCCATTTTCTCTTTGAATGATCTCTAATAGTTTAGATTTAAACAAAGCTTGTTCCTCATCACTATCTAAATCAGTAACAACTTTTGGTTTGACTAGTTTTGGAGGATCTCGCAGAATATAATCTTCAAAAGATTCACCCTTTATGTCCACAACCACTTGACTTATTTCTTGCTTTTTAGTCTCTACAGGCCTGAGTGCAGAAGGAGTCACATCATCCAAAACTCTTTTCCTTTTATGATCTTTCTCTCCCTTCCCAGAAGATGATCCAATCTCATTTATTCTTGCTGGAAGTGGAGCAGCACCTTCTCTGAATCTCATTAATACTTTTCTAAAGAAACTATCATATACTTATTCACAGTTCTCAAAGGATTTGTAATGATTGAATATTGGTTTGAAAACAGGTATATACCCTTTCCATAACACATTATCTTTTAATGGAAAACAATTTAGAAAATACATTAAAATGCATGTTGCCAAAGTACCAAACCTAAAAGAGTAGTTAATGTCCCTAGTCAACTAGACATTTTCAATCAGTTGTTCTATCAATAGGCTGCACAAGTCAAATTTATCACCTTCAATTATCATCTTATGAGAAATATAAGTAGTACCAGCCAAATTTGATCCCTCATGGTTCCTAAAATAGATGTTATATGAAAACCCATAAGCCACAATTTAGTGTGCACCTACATAAGTCGGCCAAGCTCATAGTAGGGACCCAAAAAAAGGTTCAAACATAAGAAAATAACTAAACATTTACTCCATATACATCTACAATCTGAGATATTGAACATGTAGGCCACAAGAGAAGAATAGAAAATAAGTTATACCACGAACCTCTTAATTTGAGCTATGATAGCAGTAATTCCACAAAACTTCTTCAGCAAAGTAAGATATGTGCTTGGAAACCTTCCTTGTGGATCCACATAACAAAATAATGATTCAGTGAGGTGACCAAATCAACAGACTAATGAGATGTCCTGTTCAACTAGTAAACATAGATCTTTTACCGATACGATCATAACTGATACTGTGGAGTAAACTTAAGACTTTAGTTGCCATCAATGACAACACATGCAGCCAAAAATCACATCCACAACCATCATATGCCAACACAAAGTCTCCCTATCATGTGTAGACATATCAAATGAAGAAGAAAAAGAATAAGGTTGAGTCATTATTTTCTAAGTAGCCTAAATAGTGGCTCTCATTTGATTCAGCTCATTCATGGCCTTATTATATTAGTTAACCAAGGATTCATATTTTTTCTGAGAAATATGTGCAGTATCTACACTAAGCATTGTAGCATGTGTAGTTAACTTAGTTTCCCATATAGGAGTTATGTCAGTAGCTCTCTAAACCACTACTGAACCAATAACTTCTTCAATAGGCCTAGCAACCCCATGTTTGCTAGTATTAGGTTTCATAGACCAAATTGCAAGGTATGAAGCTTTGGACTATATCTAGAACCAAACACTTTATCCTCAAATTGATCTTCAGATATCAAAGCTTGAAGATCTCTCCTAACTGCATTATATGCTATGGTAGCAGTGATAGTACATACTGGTAACAACATGATTCCACTATCTTTGACAATCCTTCGAGCCTTAGTGGGAGTAATAGCTGAAATTTCAGCCCTAATTTTCTCTTCCTCTACTTTCTCAGCCTCCTCCTGATGAGAAGGTTCAGTATTAACTCGGCCTGATTCAAGTCTCTCTTTTATTTCCTTACTCCACTGTTGAATCATAAAATCCTAAAATTCTTTGGTCTACACAAATTTATCATCAGCCAAAAACTCATCACACTCCCTAATCCTAGGATCATCATCATTTTCTTTGTCATACTGCCACTTGACAATCCTGTTAGGAGGAACATCTAAACTATGAGTTTCTTCAATATGAGGAAGGGAGAATTTCTGCTCCACCTCCTCATTTTCTAGCACATGTTCTACCATTTGTTCCTCCTTGACCTCCTAAACATCTATAGGTTGTTCTAGGATATCAATAGCTTGTTGTTGTCGTTGTTGTTCTAAGAGGACTTGGGCTCTTTCTACAAGCTCCTTTACCTTCACCTTAAACTCGCCGGATTGATAATCCCTTATCATAGTAAAGGCCCCATCAAAGGGGTTTGCAATTACATTGTATAGACTGAAGTAGAATGCATTCCTTTTCATAACCTTCTCCTCAAGGCTTTTCACAGCTGTCCATTCTCTTTTCCTAGCCATGATAGCCTCATCACTTGTCAAATTTCTTAATACATAATCTCTATATAAAAAAATCATTATATATGATGCCTAAGCCTTTTTTCTTCTTCCTACCAAAAAACCTTCTGGATGAAAAACTCTAATCTTATTGATAGGAATTCTAAGATTATTTTCCATAATTCCAAACTTTACATACCCCTCAGGGGCAGTGATCTTGAAATAAGAAAAAGTACATTGGGGATGTATTACAATGCCCTTTTTTCCTTTTCTAAACATTTCATTTAATCCATGATGTCAATTTTCCACATGAGCTCCATGAAATCCAATCTTTCTGAGATGTGCAAGGGTAAAAAATGAGGTGCCACCTTGGCTCTATAAGCCCTGATCAAAGTATTTTTAGAATGTAGAAACCAGTCATCCCAATTGTGTGTTGCTTTAAAGCTTGGTACATCCTTTGGGTGCATAGGACTGATTTATGGGGAAATTCTGAGTTTAGGTGCTACACCCAATGACTCTAAGATACCATGTCTTACAACATTTGAAAACAAGATATAGTTGGAATTGGAGCAATCTTGATCCCAAAAGTATGTCTGCATTTGTACAGTGATAGGACTATTCTCACTCTCCTTAATCTTCAGATTTAGCTTCCTTTTCCACTCATAATCACCTTCCCATAAGAGCATGTCCATGAATTAAGAGTAATGGGGGAAATATAAAGGGAGCACTTCCTTTTTCAAATTGAGAAAATCCTCATGCATTCGTTCAACTACAAAGTTAGAATAGCCAAAACCAGTGTTTTGATTATAGTCATGTATATCTACCACCATCACCAATAAATTAGGAGCTATCCTAACCTCAAAATACTGAGCTAGTACTTGATTTAAACAATAGTAAGCTTTTTTGAAATAATCTTCAAATTCTTCACTCAAAAGGATCAGCATCCTTAGCAATAAATCTTTGCCTACTCCTTTTGTGTCACACAAGCAATACTTCTTTCAATGCAAATTTTATCTTTTCATATTTAGCATAAAAGTTAGCACATCTGAACTTTGTAGTATAATTGGGATTTAACCCAAATACATCTATCATCTTATCCTTTGTCACCTCCAGAATTATATCACCATTCCCACTTCTTATTGTCCTATCAGTAGGGTCATAGTTCCTTGCTAGCTCCATCATTAAATCAACTTCTACAAACACATTTAGAACCACCAACTTTCCAAGGTTCAACCCCCATAAATAGCATGCGGGCTTACTAGAATTTTGCCTATTGAAAGCATACCAAAATAATTTTCATCCACTCTTTGGTTGAGGTTTTTCATCAATTCTGCCAGCATTATCAATCAATCTAGTGGTCACAACAACTTGTCCTATGGGCCTTTTGCCAATTCATGACCTTCCTTCTTTGACACCTCTAGAGGTCTCTTATATATTTTTTTGTTTCTTTCTTTGCACTTCTGGATCTATTGGAAACCACAAGGGTACTTGGCAAAGGGTTAGACACAGTCACTAGCTTAGGCTTAGTTCTAGCTGAAGCATTTTGAGTTTTAAGTCTTTTAACCCTCTTTTGTTTTGGTTTCCTTTTTGGTCTAACACTAGATTCACTAGGCCTGGGTCACTCATGCTTGTAACGCAAATGGAACTAGGGTTTGCAATGCCAAATAAAACCCCTTTCAATTATGATAGAATAGATCAGTACTAAACAAGACACCTTTCTTCACAATTTATACAGTGCTCAATCACCAAATTGAAATTACCAAACAAAAAAAAATTGCTAATTCCCCCAATTTTCCTACCAACTTTCTAGGGCATTCACCTTACTACTTCAATTAGAAGGAGATACAGTTTTTCTCACCTTGGTGAAAGCAGTATCATTCTAGTTACTCATAACTTTTGGAGGTTGTCTCACAATTTGTTAAGCTTTTGGTATTCTTTCCGCTAGCCAGTGAATTTGAATGCATGATCAACCAAGCATCTACTTTCTGTTACAGCTAAAAGGGAAGAATGCCACCATTAATAGTGTATAGTAAGATCACGCAAGTGGACTTACAATTAGCCATTCAGTTTTAAACCTTGATCATTGATCCTTCAACTTTAAAACTATATCAATGGTTATTAATCCATCTCGCTAGCTTCCTTTTAGCTTTATACAAAACCTTCAGGATTTTTCCACCTTTCCTCTTCATGTAGTGGTTGTCGCCTGTCACCAATTTACTTCATTCTTGTCTAGCTCTATCAGTGATGCAAGTATTTTATGCAATAAAATATCAACCCTTAGATCTGTGACACGTTTCCCAATTACGCTTATCTACATAACTCCTTGATAATTCAACTTTTCACCTTGGCTTTTATTAGCGACAAGAGATGAAAGCACTATATTTTGACACATACACCTACATAAACAATCAATGGCACAAAAAGATATCATGAATAAGATGTATTCAAGTTAGCGAGAGAAATCTTCTTAAAAGGAACCATATTGCTCGTCACTAATCCTCCTCATAAGCTTTGCAAGCAATTAGTGATGCAAGATTATCCTTATATCACTACATATCACATATCGCTAATCAAGAACTTAACGCTCAAAACAAATCCACAAGATGCGATGCAATTGAAAACTCATTTACTCGCTCATCATTGATTTAAAACAATCACTTCATAACACATCTATGATAAGTGATGAAAATATAATCATAAATTCAGAGGGCATCACTCATATTCTAAACTAACAAGGCCCATTCCACCCAAGTACAGTAATTATAGAAGGTGGAATGGCCTGTTCATTACATTTTAACCTTCAAAACGCTAATTCCCTATTTTTGACCAATTTCAAGGAATTAGTCCTTAGATTGCTCTAAATTCACTAAAACTCCTCAAAAATGATTTTTTTATGAGGCCAAAACCTTATTAAAATATGTTCAAACCTTTAAGAAGCCAAGCCCTACTATACAGAACAGTACACAAGTAAAAAATGAATAAAAACTCAGAAAATTGACTAAAATCTGTACTCTTTGATTGAATTCATCTCCAAAAAAACTCTTCAACAACTTTCATCGATCCTTAAAGAGGCCATTTATACATATTCCAATCTAAAACTACCCGTTAAATTCCTATAATTGACCATACAACTACCTAGACCCTTCACATTCTTCAATTTTGCATTTTTTGACAATTTATTGACAACAATTACATCATTATGCAACTTTTGCATTTTTGAACCAAACTAACACTAAAACCCCCAATTACATCAATGATGGTCTTAAAAGACCTTATTTAACATAAAATGACTCAAATTACACCTAATCCCTAGTCCCTCCTATAACCAACCTTCAAATGATGAATTTTTTCAAATATATGCTTTACGTGCTCCTTCACCATACACCCTGCCTTTCTTCCAAGTCCCTTGGAAGTCTTCATGCTTGAACCTACAAGAGCACTTGATCTTGAACCTTTGATGCTCTTTGCAACTTCTTCATTTTTTACCTTTGGTTTAGACTTGTCCCTACTCATCCACTCTTCTCTTCTTGCTTTGTCTTCCTGGATCTGCATATCCATACTCTGATTAGCTTTGATCAGCTTCACCCACCTGTACTTGCTTTGTTCTTCCTCTTTACTCACTGCAAAACAATCTACACTTTGGTTTTTCTCCTTCATTTTAACCCATGGCTTGATCCTCATCAACATAATCATCAACACAAGGAAGTAACACCTAACTCCCTTCACTCTATGTCCTTTAATTCTTCTCTTTACACTCTTCCTCAGGTTCCCTATTCTTAGAACCTCTATCACAAAACCATACAATTTCAACATCAATACTCTTGTCAACCTAAGACAATCCACTGTCCTAGCCACATCATTCACTCTCTTCTCCATCTCATTTGGAGACTTTGTCAACACTTTGTCTTTTTCCTTCACTTGGCCACCTACTAACAACTATTTAGCTCTAGTCTCTTTCAACATGGAGACCTTACACAACCTCTCTGTCTTCTCTTCTTCACCATTCAAGGTGACTACAACTTCCTCACATTCTTTCCCAGACTTATCCACTGTCATTAGTCATTCTCTTTGGCTCACTATCTTCTCTTCTATCTTGACTTGCTCTACACTCTTCCTTTACCTTCTCTGCATTCTCAGGTTCCTTCACCTTTAGACTTTGCTTCAATCTTCTCACCTCAATTACCTTTGCACCTCTCGATACATCATTCATTGTGCTTGCAATACTCAACATTCCATCACTCTTATATGCCTTCAAGAAACACAATACTGCCCCAATCATGATTTTCCCACACCATTCTCAGGTTCCTTCACCTTCAGACTTTGCTTCAGTCCTGCTGCCTCAATTACCTCTACACCTCTTGACACATGATTCACTGTGCTTGCAATACTCAATGGTCCATCACTCTTATATGACTGCAAGGGACACAATACTACCCCAATCATTATCTTCCCACACTTTTCAAGGCCTTCATGGCTTCCCATCATCCTTTCACCTTCCTTGACTGTATCTACTCTTTCTCTCTTGATATTCTCAGTCTTCAAGACCTCTCTGACATCAAATCTTTCATATTTTTCCCTAACACACATTTGTTGCATCTCAACCTCCCTCTATTAATCTGCAACAAACCAAACCAATGTATTAATCTACAACAATATAGTTACAATACACTGTAGGCTCACAACCATAACATGGAGACTACATCTTACTCTTCTAGAGGAAATTTGGCAACATAATCCTACAATGAAAAATTCTCCTCATCCAACTCCAAAATACAAGTGCTCAATATATAGGAGCTTACATTGCATTAATTAGACATTTCTAAAATTGAATGCCAAAGATTAAAGATGTGACATGGAAAAGTGTCAGAACCACTACACATATATAACAATAAGTGTCCAATTGTCACCACATGCAATATTGCAACTGCCAATTATCAGTGAACCTAAACATGCAAAACCTACACTTGCCAAAAGATAATTGCACCTCCAAAACTCACATTCCATACAACCTCAACATGAAAATAGAAAATGCCTTCATGCACAACTCCACCTATAAATGGTAACTTCCAATTTGACTCTTCCTCGAAAATAGAAAGTGCAAGTTGTAACTCACAAAACAATATGAGATAATTATCAAATTAAATAATTAAATAGTTAATGCTAAGAAAAATCAAAGATTGAGACATCTTCATTTTCCTAACGACAATGAATCAGCTATGAACAAGAATGTGAAGGGCTTTCAATCACAACGCCCAAGAGCAGCAAATTATACCGATGCTGGATTCCTCTCCTTATGGTGGACTTGTAGTCGACCTTATTTTGGGCGATTTATACACCAGCTAAAGTGTGGCAGCCATGAAGAGGCCTCACCCGCTAACAATTTTTGTTATTGCAGCAACAAGTCTTCTATTTATTTCTTCTTATCTAACGTGCATGTGTGCACCGATAATACAAGGATGCAACAAAATGTTTCTTACCATGTGTACTATTCTAATTGATCAAAATTGGAGGTGAAGATTGTTGAGAAGTGATGTATGAGTCTCATGCCATTCAGCACTGATTTTATTTTAGACAATCAGTTTATTTACTGGATTTTGCATGAGTGACAGTTTCGATAACAGTTAACAATTTGTTTTCATCTATTAACTGCCAGTCTTTAAGCTGGTTAAACAATGCATAATAGACACATGCGTATTAGATTTATTAAGTCTTCAAATCTATTTTCGAATGCTCTTAAACTCATTGTATGCAGCCTATAAAAATGTAGGCTGCACACAATGTAATTCATCATGGAAAGCTGAATAAAGCCTATTGTTTTTTTATTTTCTCTAAGTATGTTTATACTCTGTTTTTAGTTTGTCTATGTCCCTGTGTTATAGAATCTACAATGATGTCTTCAGTTTTCTCTTTTAAATACCCATATATATTCTGCCCTCACAGAGAGATAGGTTTAGGAAGGATTATTTACATAGGCAACTCTTAGGCGTACAACAACTACGCCAACATGGCTTTCAAGAAGGAAGAGATGCGAACTGTTGGCTAAGGGTGCACTTGTTAAACACGGTTTTGTAATATCTCATGGTTTCCTTAATAAAATAATAAAATTTCAGTATTCTTCACTTGCAATGAATTTATCTTTTTTTCTTCTCAACAACATTAAACTACAGGATATAACAATTGATGATAGAATCAAAATGGTTGTTGATAAGAAAATTAGAGAGAACAAGAGTTATTTTAAATGTAGAGTGACTATCTCTGAACTAAGCGTACATTATTATTATTATGGAAACGGAACAATGTCAAACAAAATAACTTAACTATTCCCATTATTCCTTGTTACACACTTTTAAGATTTCAATGCAGATAGCATGGTGTCCACAACCTGGATATGCCTTTGCTCTCTCTCGTTTTACAATCCGAGGCATTAAAGTATGCAATACAACCACCATGTTTTCTTCTTTCGTATGAGAAAATGTATGTAGAACTATTGTCCATCACAAATCGCATGATTATACATACTAGTTATAGAAAATCTCATACAGAAATGATGCAGCAGAACTCTTATTTTGCAGCTGCATCCTACTACTTAGCAACATACTGGTAAGCAGAGTATGCACTCAATGATCAACCTTATACAATACATTTGAAGTGAGTTCCTTCCAAATGGAAACATAACCTTTCAACACAGACCTTCACAGCTGGGTGACAACCACTCTCTGATTTTTACAGCTCTAAAATAATCCATTGAAGAGGTCTCTAGCATGCGCTTCCAATCTACACAAAATCAACAAAGGAGACTCTCTAAGGTCCAATGGAGCTCGCCTCCCCATCATGGGACAGCAGGGCCTAATACTACCCCTAGCTTGGGAGATGATGTGGTAACAACAACACAAAACAACCCTCACTTTTGCAACGCAGAATATACAACAGCAAAATTTGCTCAACACAACACCCAGTAACCCAATAGAGATATGAGTCACCTAAAAAATGAATTTGAGACAGATAAAGAATGATTTATATTTTGTTTGCTTTAGAAAGCTAGCACCAACTGCAATGTTGAAGAGTAATGGTCGATCGTCTAGAAATATACATTTTAATCCTAACTTACTATCACTAATAATATTTACACTAAAAGGAAAACGCACGCGTTTGCTTAGATCATTAACTCAGAGTGAAGGTTAACGTGGAGATGGCTATTGATGGATGGGGAGCACAGGCGCTTTACAGAGTGGACAGTTTTCTTCCCTCTAACCATAGAGCAGACAGTCATGGTGGGAAATATGGGTTTTGTGACATGGCATTTTGACATGCATGTTCTCCATGATTTCAATCATACAAATTACGCAGCGAAAGAACTTGTTCAATATGAGAGCAAGATATTTTGATGATATCGAGTGTCACCCTATCAACTCTGTCGCCTCCCTCTTCATTTCTTGAGATACAACTCCAGGTTGGGTTGTCTCTGAGAAATTATTTTCTGTTCATAAAAGAGAATTCAATCTACGAATGGCTTCTTCTGTGATGCGTAGTCTCCTATGTATCTCTTCCATTCTTTTGCGCACTTTCTGTCGCTCTATTCTTCTTAGGCGTTCAATTTCGTCTACTCTCCTTTGTGTTATCGCTTCCCATTTTTCTCTCACCCGCAAATTTTGTCTTCTTCGCTACCATTCTCCTTTTCTTTCACGATCTCTCTGGTTTCCATATCTTGCTACCCTCTCTGACATCTCGTATATGATAAATGGTGATTTTAGATGGGAAGCAAACTTTTCTGTTAATATAAATTCACCAATGATTATTCTACTTCTGTTTAAGTCCAAGAAAGATTATATCTGCAACTCTCTTGCTAAATATAGATTCTCAATAAGCATGTAGATGTCGGTTCTTTTTGCTTTATATAAATGGTTTTGTTAACTTTGATAACTTAATTTAATTTACTATTTAAAGATAAACTTTAGTTAGTAAAAATAGAAAATTATTCACTATTTTTATATAAATAATATTTTAAAATGGCACAGTATGTGTATTCTATTGTTAATCTAATTAAAACAAAACACTATTAACAGAACTTTAAATTGAAGAAAATTTGAAATAAACTTGGCTATAAAATAACAATTCTTCAAGAACGTTCCGTCTTTCTCTATCTCCAGAGATTGGTTTGAAGCTTTCTGGATCTCAGATTGTGTGAGCTTCTCCAAATGACTGCTGCAGAACGAGTATGCAAAGGAAAACTATCCTAAATGATGGTGAAGATGGACAGGGGCTGTAATGATGTACAGGGGCTGTAGATGAGATGAGTCATGATTCTATTGCTATGATTGCTATACTATTGCTATGATAATACTCTATGAATGCTAATGCTGCTTGTAATTTGGCTATAGTTTTCTTGCTTCAAATTCTATATATGATTTGGAGCTCCCGGCAGCTGTATTTATAGATTTTTGCAGGCTTCATCCTGGCTGGCAAGAATCTACGGCTGTGAATTGTCTGGTATGTTTGAATGGTGAGAGATTGAGAAGTTGGAGAAGAAAATGGGGGAGGTTGAGAGGTTGGAGAGAAGAATGGAAGCTTGTCTTCAACCCACGGGAACAAACCTGCACAGGAACAGAGAAATTTAATTTTCTGTTTTGGCAGTTTGTTTCCCGGGAGTTGAAGATAAATCCCAAATTAAATAAATAAAATTTATTTAATTTAATTTATTGCTTTTTGATATTTGATTTTTGATTTTTGAAAACTATAGAAGAATTAATTAAATATTTTGGTAATATTTAATCATGATATGACTTTAGAAGATTTTTGAAATATTTAGAAGAATTTAATTAAATATTTTTGGAAATATTTAATTATAAATAGATATAAAGTCAATTGGGAAATAATTAGAAATATTTTAGAATATTTAATTACTTAAGTGATATTTAGAGAGAATGTCTATTTTGTTAGGAATAAAATATTCAAATGAAAGAATTTAAAACAGAGTAATTAATATAAATAAATCATAATATTTATTTAATTAATTTAGAAATGAATATAGAAAGGGTAGATTTAAATGTCTATTCGAGTAGAAATCATAGAACAATATAAAGCCAAAATTATTTAAATTTGGTATAGCATTTGAATAAATCGAAGATTTTAATTAAATATTAAAAATATTTAATTAATTACCAGACAATGTGCTATGACCATTTTTAAGTGTATACATTTTGCCCCTCTTTGAAGTGATGTGTTTTACGCATTACTTCAAAGAATTTTTGAAATTTTGCCCCAAATATTGATTTTTGATTTGTTGATAGATATATGCCCCCGCGAACGATGAATCGATGTTTGAATTTTTTGAATTTTTTTAGATTTTTGTGGAATTTTTCAATTTTTTTGATTTTGAAGATGTCGATTCATCGTTCGAAAATAATGATGTGAAGAAACTGACCCGAAGAAATATTAAATGAAAATTTGATGAAGAAATTGCCCCTGGTATGTAAAAATATGATAAAATGCCCCAATTTTACCATTATATAGGTTAAAAATGTCATTTTCCATGTCATTTTCAATTTTAACCTAGTAAAATTTGCAAATTTTGAGCTCTGGGTTGACAATCATGGCACTTCCAGTTCACTTTTACCCGTTCAGTGATATCAGGCGTCATCACGTGACGGCACTCTGGGACCTCGGTATGTGTCACAAATGGCGCAGCATGCGTAGAAAATTTCATTTTCGCCGCGTTTTTTAATGTTTTAATTTAAAACATTGATTTTAGCACTCATAAAGTTTTTAGTAAGCGCATGCAATGATTTTAAATGGCGCATTTAATCTTTTGTAGCCCTTAGTGTAAGTGGCGCATTTGAAATTTTCCATAGCATAATTTCCATAGCGCCGATTGATATATTTCATAAGCCATTAATTGATTACGTAGCATAAGAATTTTATTTAAGCCCGGCCGATGCACAAAATTTTGTAGTGCATACAACTGGATTACGGCTTTTTGTTCCACATGATAAATTTGTTTCCCAAATTGTTGGAGAACAAATAGTAGTTGATAAATTTGCTTTTAAAGTTGTTAAAAACAAATAGTATAGATAAGTTTTCTTCTAAAGTTGTTAGAAAGAAACTTGATGTTGATTATTTGCATGCCATGATGATGGAAAACAAATAATTTGATTGATTCATTTTGAATTGATATGTTAAAATGATTTGATATTGATGTTGTTTTGATAATGTATGTGAACAGGAGAGACTAGGTGTCTTGCAGATACGAGAGGCTTTTCCGAGTACATGGTCATTGATTCCACATTTATTACAGTCTGATAGAGATGTCATTGATGCCTGTGGTTTGACTTCATTACTTGATATGCCCGAGGTTCGCCTCAATAGGGCTCTATTGACAGCACTTGCAGAGAGGTGGCATAGCGATACCAACACCTTTCATTTACCGACCGACGAGATTACAGTGACTCCCGAGGATGTATATCGCATCCTACGGATCCCAGTGATGGGAGAGGTAGTTGTGTTTGACAGACGAGAGGCTGGAGGTACTCTTGCTTTGAGACGGATATTCAGAGATGATCAGATAGCTGGGTACTACATCCCATGGAGTGAGATTACAGATTCCTACCCACCACTACTAGCTGTGCTTGCAGGTTTCATTGGAGGTGTGTTGTGCCCCGACCATAGGTCGAAGGGGTTCGCGATCGGATGGGGTCGTGTCTTAGAGAGCATGGTGATGCAGGGCACACGATATGCATGGGGTACCTGTATGCTAGCCCACCTATATGACGAGTTACATCACATTGTCTATGGTAGAGGCCGGAGTTTTGCGGTTGGATGCTCATTATTACAGATATGGGCATGGGAGCATTTTGCAGTGTTACGTCCATTGACTCGAGGAGATCGTCCAGCTGGTCGACCATACAGATGGAGATATTCACATATTATTGCTCAGCCTAGACTAGGCAAGCTAGTGTATTGGCAGCGGCTATTGGATAGTTTGGATACAGTATGCTGGAGGCCATATTTGGATTGTGAGCCATGGCCAGAGGATGCGAGGGAGATGCCTTTTGTATGCACTTCCAGATTTTTGATTGGACGGACCACATGGATTTTAGAGAGATTTCTTGCTGGACGTGTATTGCGACAGTTTGGTCGAACTCAGGGTATGCCTGTTGGTTCAGCTATTTATGCACGGCGACAGGCAGAGCTTGCAGTGTGGGGCCCACGAATCTCTTATGATCTCTCACATTTGTTGGGTTTGCTCGATTTGGGGTACAAATGTGGGACTACCGGTGGATATTCTAGATGCGACGACACATGAGTATATTCGGTATGTTCCTACGGCATCCCTCCTCCGCATGTTTGATCTGATGAGGCCGTTGCTTCCGGTCATTGGGCGAGCGTCGTGAAGATTGATGGTGTGTGGTCGGAAGGAGCGATGAGGGCGAAGTCGCGAATATTCAAGAGATAGAGATGATAAGGTAGTGATAGTAGGGTGGCGGGAAACTGGCCAGGAGAAGGTGCGAAGAGGTAGTGTAAGCTGAGAGGTAGTGTAGAGCGAGCTGAGAGGTGGATTACGAATAGAGGCATACTGCGACCCATCTCCATCGATGAGATCGATAGTAGCGGTCAAGATATCACTGCGGAAACCTGATCACGAGCTTGTAGAGCTCGGCTATCACGAGCGAGCCGCGTTTTCCCGCGATTCTGCGAGGGAGTCGGGTGACGATCGCGCGAAGAATCACGGCTGAAACGGCCCGGGGGTGAAAGGCCATTGCCTTAGCGGGGGAGATAGCCTGAAGAGTGGCGAGTAGCTTTTTACCCGGTGATATGATGAAGAGAAGGTCCATGAGGCTTCTTTCGAGAGGCGAGTTTTTATCGTCACCGGATATCATGATGCGGGTCCGGTGAGGAGATAGCTATGCTCAGTCACGATCTACTCATGGTCGCTCTCGTACTACCAGCAAGGGTGTGACACAGCCATTACCTCCTAGAGGGCCACCGGGGTCAGGCGGATCAGGTCCATCAGGGGCAGGTGGTACAGGTCCTAGGCCAGCTCCATCACAGGATAGTTCTGCCTAGTGCATTGTATATGATGATATTCTGTTGAGACATTTTGTATACACCGTGAGATGATCACATTTTTGATGATATTATATCATTTGTAATTTGACATCCTTGTACATTTTGACATTCATTTTGAGATATATGAAATGCAGAGATGATTTTCATGATATATATATATGATGTGTACTATATGATGGCTTCATGATTTATGATATTTATATATATGATTTTATGAGATAAATGAATGTATTATGTTTATGATAGATGAATGAATGTATGATGTTTATGATAGATGAATGAATGTAATAATTTATAAAATGATGTTTATGATAAATGAATTTCTAATGCAACAATTTATGAAATGATGTTTTGTGAATGTCAAAATATACTCAGTCGTATTTGAAAAGATATAAATCTTTGATTCTTTGCCAGCTTTTTAGGAATCTATGAATGCAAGATGCAAATTCTAACATGAATGCAATCTATACTAACCATGCAGGACATTCATACAATATTGCCATTTGGAAAGCTTATACATGCTTTTTGTATCATCATAGAGCTTTGAAATGTTGAAAGTTAATACAAGCATCAAAGGGTATGTTAGCACCAGTGATGACCTGAGTATTGCTTTCATGATTTTTGATATAACAAGTTAATACAAGCATCTAGGTATAATTGAACCAAGATGACCTGAGTATTGCTTGCATAAACAGACAAGAGTTAACCCTTTTCCCATGCAAATTCTGAAATGTCATCCATGATCCATAGTAGAGCATGTCTCGCGACCAATTTGCATAGTACTAATGAGTTTCCTCACAAACAGAAGACAAAGAAAAATCATACTCCTTCCTTGCTTTTCTAGTTCAGAACATCATTGAATTACTCCAGAGATATGATAGAAAATCAAACAACCATTCAAATCCTGTTTAAGGCATTTCAAACATTTATTCAGATTAAGATCATCCAATTTGGTTACCATCATTGATATTCTGCATGTCGATAGTTTGTTTGGATCATTTTGTTTAGATTTCGATTGACATGAATATGTTTGTGATTGATTTGATATGACGAGGTTGTGTTTTGTCAAACTGTTATTTGCCTGCTTGAGATATTTGGAAAGCTCGTTGCCCCTCTCTTGTATGTTTCCATGTTTTTCCCTTAATGTAAACACAACCTAAAGATAAAAGATATGTACAAATTTTATCAAACCATGATAAAACCTAAAGATTCCCACTACATGGTATGGATAATGAAAGATATTTACAGATGATAGATGTGGATGAATGATGCCTAAAGTGAAAATAAGACATAAACTAATAAATGGAGGAGCCCATTTCGATCACAAGTAGCGCTTGTTTGCCAAGTTTTCACCACTTGTTTTTATTGCACTTTTTCAAGATTTTTCTGATTTTTTTGATTTTTTTCAAGACTTTTTATGATTTTTTTGATTTTTTTCAGGACTTTTTATGATTTTTTTGATTTTTTCAGGACTTTTTATGATTTTTTTGATTTTTTCAGGACTTTTTATGATTTTTTTGATTTTTTCAGGACTTTTTAGACATAAAACTTCTTAAGGTGAATACTATTGGTTGGCTCTTCAAACAGGTCCCCCTCTGATGTGGATAATTGATATGCTCTAGAACCATATGCTGCTATAATAACAAATGGACCAAGCCAATTAGGTTCAAATTTGCCTTTCTTTTCTCTATCTTGCTGATTACGTGGATTTTCCTTCAAAACTAAGTCACCCACTTGAAATTCCCGTGGTTTAACTCTGTGGTTATAACTACGAGATATGACTTGTTGATAACCTTTCAAGTGATCAGCTGCATGTTGGCGTCTTTCATCTAACAGTTCGAGTTCTTGAAGGCGAGAAACTCGGTAGTCTTCATCACTTATCAATCCCTTAAGTGAAACCCTAAGCGAAGGTATTTCAACTTCCAATGGTAAGATTGCTTCTGCTCCATAGACTAAAGCATATGGTGTAGCTCCTGTTGGTGTGCGAATACTAGTTCTATATGCCCACAAAGCTGGGTTGAGTTGAACATGCCAATCACGTCCAGCATCATTTACTGTCTTCTTTAATATCTTCAAAATGGTCTTGTTAGAAGCTTCTGCTTGACCATTACCCTGTGGATAATAAGGTGTGGAGTACCTGTGTTGGATATGAAATCTTTCACAAAGTTCATCAACATCCTGATTCTTAAAAGGTCTTCCATTATCGGTAACAATAGAATTAGGAATTCCATATCTACAAATAATGTAATTCAGGATAAATGAAGATATCTGTTTACCAGTCACTGTTGTTAGAGGAACAGCTTCAATCCATTTTGTAAAATACTCAGTAGCTGTGATGATAAACTTATGACCATTTGACGATGAAGGATGTATTTTACCAACAAGATCCAATCCCCACTGAGAAAAAGGCCATGTTGAAATAAAAGGCTGCAATTCCTGTGCAGGTGCATGAATAAGATTCCCATGAATCTGGCATTTAGAACATTTCTTAACAAAAGTAAAAGAATCTTGCTCCATTGTAGGCGAATAGTATCCCATTCTGACAAGTTTCTTTGCTAAGGTCAAACCACTTGAATGAGTTCCACAAATACCACTGTGAACCTCTTGTAAGGCTTTTTCAGATTCGTCACTTTCAAGACATCTAAGGAGTGTACCATCAAGACCACGTCTATAAAGGATATTGGCAATTAAGGTATAACGGGATGATTGGCGAATGAAATTCCTTTTTTGGTTTAGTGATAAATCTAAAGGCAAGATGTTATCTTTCAAATAGGTATATGTTTTTCCATATAAGGGTGAATCTGAACCAGTCAAATGACATATAACTTGGTTTTCAAGATTATCATATGCAGGAGAAAACAATTGTTCCACCAAGAATTCATACTTAGTTTGATCTTCTGATATTTGTAATAAAGAAGCAATGGTAGCCATTGCATCTGCAGCTTTATTGTCAATTCTTGATATTTGTGAAAACTTAATTGACACAAAATATTTCTTATAATCATCCACCATGTGTTTGTATGGTAGCAACTTATCATCTTTGGTTTGATAATCATCATTAATTTGATTAATGACAAGTTGTGAATCACCATAAACTTCCAGCTCTGTAATCTGCCATTCCAAAGCTATCTTTAATCCTATGAGTAATGCCTCATATTCTACTATGTTATTTGTGCAAGGAAACATCAACCGATATGATCTTGAGATGGTATGTCCTTAAGGTGTAACAAAAAGAATCCCTGCCCCCGAGCCATATTGTGTATATGATCCATCAAAGTATAATGCCCATGGTCTCTGAATTGTTGTTGTAAAGACATCTGCATCAAGAAACTCAATATGCATTGGATTGTCTTCTTGTAGAGGAGCTTCAGCTAACTGATCTGCAATGACCTGTCCTTTAATCGCTTTTCGGTCTACATAGTGAATATCAAACTCACTTAATATCATTACCCATTTTGCAAGTCTTCCTGTTAAAGTAGCTCTGCTTAATAGGTACTTTAATGGATCAATCTTTGTTATCAACCTAACTGTATGAGTTAACATATAATGTCGCCACTTTTGAGAAGCAAACACTACTGCAAGACAAGCTTTTTCAATGAAACTGTAGTTTAACTCATGTCTTGTTAAGATTCTACTGATATAATATATAGCCCTTTCCTTACCTGTAGAGTCTTCTTGTGCTAGCAATGCACCCAAAGATACTTCTGTTGCTGAAATATAGAGTATAAGTGGCTCTCCTGGAATAGGCGGAATTAGAACTGGTGGATGTGTAAGATATTGCTTGATCTGATTGAATGCTGCTTCACATTTGTCATCCCATTTAAATGGAACATTTTTATGCAATAAATGTGTGAATGGCAAGCTTTTGTCTGCTAGTTGAGCTATAAACCTCTCTGACATGGATTCAGAATCTTTCCTTTAAAAGGAGATCCTAATTGACTACATTTTCTGTAGCATGTCTCACAATATAGCTTGTACCTTTTCTGAATCAACTTCTATACCCTTTTCTGAAACGATGTACCCTAGGAGTTTTCCAGATGTAACACCGAAGACACACTTCTTTGGATTCAGTCGAACATTGAATTTTTCCATTCTGACAAAGATTTTTGACAAGATTTCTAGGTGTTCATCTCGTGTATGATATTTAGCAAGTAAATCGTCAACATAATCTTCCATGAATGTATGCATCATATCATGAAAAATAGTTGTCATTGCTCTTTGATAAGTAGCTCCAGCATTCTTTAACCCGAATGGCATGACATTCCAGCAATAAGTACCCCAAGGACATGTGAACGCTGTTTTATCTTGATCTTCTGGTGTAATTTTTATCTGGTTGTATCCTGAGAATCCATCCATTAATGAATACATTGCATGTCCAGCAGTTAAGTCAACAATCAAATCTATGTTAGGTAAAGGAAAATCATCTTTAGGGCATGCTTTATTTAAATCCCTGAAATCTGTACAAACTCTGATCCTTCCATCTGGATTTGAAACAGGTACAATGTTTGAAATCCATTCTGCATAGTCAATAGTTCGAATGAATCCAACATCTAAAAGCTTCTTTAATTCTTCCTTGACCAATAATGCAACATGTGGATGCATTTTTCTGAGCTTTGCTTACAGGTTTATCCTGTGGTTGATGATAAATGATGCATTGATTAGATTTAGGGATCCCCACACTCAAAGATATGGAATTAAGCAAATATTCAGATTGTCCCTATGAATTGCATGAATTCTCCTGACTCTTCGAATCTGTTAATGCTGCAATTTGTACAACTCAGTTTGCTCTCTAAAATAATTGCTATGTTTACTGATTCCGTTGGTTCAGGTCCCAAAAATAGAAGATCTTCTTGATAATACTTAAAGAGTGTCAAATTCTCATCCTTTCACGCCCCAAAAAGGTTTTCAATCACGATTCGCCTCTCTCTCTTTATTTTCTTTGTTTGGATTCATCATCGCTTTTTCTGGCTTTCATTCAATAGATCCATCTTTGGCTTCGAATGACATCTTTAGTGTTTAAGAGACTCTGATACCTCCTGTCAAAACAGAGTAGGTGATTTTGAATGAAACAATGGTTTTCTTCATTTGGAGGAACAGTTATAACATCTACTGGCCACCAATGAATGTGGATAGGTAATAACATCCCAATCTATAAGTTCTGGATAAACCAAAGGCATAGGATCATTAGGTTGGGTAAGGTCTTGAATTGTCAAAGTCATGATGTGGTTGTCATCCTCATGGTAAACAAGGTCTGTGATGGTATTCTCCTGTTGATTATCAATCTCATTAGAATCTGATTCTTCCTCAATTGAGTCATGATCGCTTTGTAAAATATAATCGAGTGGAGGCCTTGACCCTTCTCCTTGTATAAGAACAGGTGCATATTTATGTATAGTATCAACTTGTTTATCCTTCCAGAATTCATCATTATAAATTGTGTCCCATTCATATTCATTAGAATCAGTATCTGAACTATTTTGCAATTGGAAAACTGATTCATGAGATTTATCTGACACGGATTCTCCTTTATGAACTAATGATGTCTGCTGTGAAGTAAGTTCTTTATCTTTACCATATCCAAGTCCTGTTTTATCACTTGAATGCTTTGAAATAGGCTGAATTGGTTCCACAATTCCTTCTCTTTGTTTCCCTATAGGACCATTTCCTTCATAACCCATCTTTTGCATGATAGCGTACCCTTTACCATATTGTTCTTTAGGTAACTTAATGTGCAAGAGAGATTCATATTCATCTTTGTATAGCCAATTTAGGATGTCCCTATCTTCAGCTTCTTCTTCAGTGGTATTAGCTCTAATGAATTTTCCATCAAACTTTGTGATTGGCACGGAAGTTTGAGATGTAGAAGCAGTTGCAGTCTTTTGATTTGATAAAGTTGGTAATCCATGTGATCTTGGAGAAGGAGGTAAAGTAGAAAGAGATAGTGAATATTCACCTACCCCTTTGTCTTTAAACTTCAGCTTAGTATCAAGATTGTTTGTCAATTCTTGCAATTGGACTTGTAAATTAGAAGAAGAAACAACAAGAGCTTCTCTAATATGTGGCACAAAGACATCTTGACTCACCCTAAGATTGGAACAAGTTTGGGTACTATTGTAATCAGCTTGTATGGTTATTTCTTGTCCATCATATGGAAACTTGATACATTGGTGATATGTTGATGGTACGGCCTGCATATCATGAATCCACGGATGACCCAAAAGTATGTTATAAGACAAATCTCGATCTAGAACCTGACAAAAAGTATTCTTCACAACAGGTCCCACTCTTATAGGTAGCAATATTAATCCCTTAGAAGCTCTTTCTTCATCATCATATGCCTTAATAGTTATCTTCCTTCGTGAATCAATTTCATTTTCTGAAATTCCTAAGGAATTTATCAATTTTAAGGTACAAATATTCAAACCGGCTCCTCCATCTATTAAGACACGTCTAATTCGATGTTTATGGATCATGACTTCAAGATAGAGCGAGGAATTATGTGGATGTGTCATAGAAGCATCATCTTTATCGGAAAATGAAAGACAAGTGGGGGAAGACAAATGTCCTACCATGGCTTGAAATCTGTTTGCATCTAGATCAGTATCAACAGTTGTGTTCACAAGTGCTTCTTCTAAAATATTCTTGTGTATAGGGGATATTTTAAGAAGTTCAAGAATAGAAATTTGAGCTGATGTTTTTCTCAATTGATCAACCAGATTATATTGAGTTAGAGAAGAAATAGTTGTTTTAGATGAACTTCCTTTTAAAACAACCTTTGCTTGACCTCTTGTTGTTACATTAACCTGTTGATATTCTTGTTTTCCTTTAATTTTGATAACATTAATCCGATTATCATCTGTGTAAATATGGCAGATTATATTGTCTTCAACATTATGTATGTTTTTGGCTTTGGTATCCGATGTTTCCCCCTTTTGGTAGTTTGGCAAAGGATCTTTGAATGCTTGATGATCATCATTGGTATGATGTCCCTCAATTGTAATAGTACCATTGTCAATTAAATCTTGTACTAGATTTTTCAAAGCTTGACAATTGTTTGTTCTATGACCTTTACATCGATGATAATTGCAATAATACGAGTCATTCCATGATGGTGGTTTAACTTGTGGCTCATAATCTCTTTGTGGTGGTAAAGTGATAACCTTATTATCAAGAAGTTCCTTGAGAGCAGATTCAAGAGATTGACCCAAAGCAGTAAAAGTTCGTCGATTTGAAAAGAATGAAGGTCTAGACGGATTTGATATTTGGGTATTGCTAAGATTATTATTGAAATTACCACGATTTTGATTGGTATTTTGATTGGTTATGTTCTCTTGCTTGGAAATTTGTCCTTGTTGATTGTTGTTTCCTTGTTGTATTGTATTTCCTTGTGAATTGTTTCTTGGAACACTTGATAGATTGAAAACGGATGGCCTTGTTCGTAAATTATTGGCATCCACTATGCCATCATTAACAACATTTTTGTTTCTATTCCAAAACCTTGTTTTATCATTGTTTTGATTTGATGTACTTGGATTATCAAGTTTTATCACTCCCCTTTTAACCAAGGCCCCTTCAATAGTGATTGCATTTTCAATCAGTTTTTCAAAGTTATGAGGACAATGAAGGTTAAGCCTATAGCTTAATTCTGGATCAAGGCTATTGATAAAAATATCCATCTTTTCCCTTTCAGGAATAGGACGAGAATATCGTGCAAATAACCTTCTCCATCTTTGTAAAAATATAGTAAAGGGTTCTCCTGCTTTTTGTTTCACTTTACAAAGATCAAGCATTGTTATTTGATGTTGAATATTGTAGGAGTATTGTGAGATAAATTGATTTATCAACTCCTCAAAAGTTTTAATAGGTGGAGTGATTTTTGAAAGCCACTCCATGGATTGTACGCCTAGACTTCGTGGAAATAATCGCATCAAGTAAGTATCATCATAGGTGAATTCAAGACTCATGTTTCGGAAATCCCTAACATGGTCTATGGGATCAGTTTTTCCATTATACCTATCATACCTAGGAATTTCGCAATGTTTTGGAAATGGAATCATTTGAAGACTCATATCAAATGGATAAGGAGATATGTCTTCCAAAACATATTTCTTTGTTGTACCTCCTTGCATTTCCTTTATTTGCCCTTGTAATTCTTTTATCTGTTGGTTAAGAGCACTAAAGTCATTAGGAGGATTTTCAGGATTTTGTTTAATCCCCTCTATGTCAAAGGTGTGAGGCAACTTAGCTCCTTGATTAGCTAATGTAAGAAAATATTTTTCTTTGTTACGTTCTAGGATTCTCTCCATAAGAGTATGGAATTGAGGATCTTGTTCTGCTTCTTGAAGCTTTTCTTCCGTTATCTCATCAAGATTAAATGTTTCCTCTTCTTTTTCATTTCGATCACCCATTTTACTAGTTGTAGTTTCTCCCTCATTTTTTTCCATTTGTTTTTGAGATCTTGTGAAGACAGGCATAGATTTGTATCAAAATTTTACTCGCTTTTGATCAAAAGAGTT